>CP139507.1:373153282-373271214 GCA_021014915.2 Artemisia tridentata subsp. tridentata | reverse complement strand
TTTCCCCCCAAACCTAAAGGAGTAGAAGGGGATTACAATTCATTCTTAATTAACCATCTTTCCATTTTCAGTAACTTTCCCTTTTTAGTAAGTTTCCACTTTTAGAAAGTTTCCATAATTAGAAGGTTTCCATTTTTAGAAATATTTAGTATATGGCTTAATTTGATCAACATTTGCTGGAGACAAAGTATCTTTATCATAATTACACTTTTGGTCCTCAGGTTTTTCATAATTTACATTTTACACCCCTTAGTTACAAAAGTTACACTTTAACCCTTCAATTATTCATAGTTACTATTAGCCCCTCATTTTTTATCAAAATTACTCCATGAACACTTATTTTTATCAGTTGTACGAAAGTATCCACAATTATTAATGATTCACACCTTTAGTCCCTCTAGTTATCAAAGTTACATATTCAGTCCTTAACTTACAATTTCAACCTTTAAATACCAATAGTTACATGTCAAGCCATTAGATTATCAAAATGACACATAATTCCCTGAATATATTTATTTATTCAAAACAGCCCCAAGTTTCTAGAAATTACAAGTTTGGTCCCTCTATTTTAATAAAGTTACATATTAAGTCCTTAGAATTTACATTTAAATCATTAATTAATAATAATTACATATTAGTTCAATAAATATCCAAATTTTCACATTAGTCCCTGAATATCATTTATAACACAATTCGACCTCAACTTTTCAGAAATTACATATTTAGTCCTTGTATTTATTAATTTTCCAATTCGATATGACAATTTCAACTTAATTCATTTTCTCACAAAATTTACATATAGGCCCTTCATTTTATAATTTTTACAAGTCACACATGATTTATGGAACACGACAAAAATGGTCCATGAGTTTTATTATTGACAAAACACACCCTTTCATATTTAATTTCAAATCGGTAAACACAATATTTAACCAAATAAAACCCTAATCGAAACCCCTCATTAAGCAATCATTTCAACATCATTTTTATTCACTATTCACCAGATCCAAACCCTTTTTGAACCCTAGTTCCACGCTAAGCATTTTTGTTCTTAATTTCCCTTTCTAGCCGATTATAACATATTTCACCAAAAATAGTTTTTAGCCTCAACAAATCAATTGAGTATTTTTCTAGTGTTATATTAAGATCATAGAGCCCACGAAAATTATATACTAGACCTGGAAAAATCGCATGCATAATATTTTGAATTATTTCGAATCTAGGGTTTAATAACACATGAATTTTCATACGATTTATATACAATGCATGGATCATTTTTATTATTTTTCTTAGATTATATACGATCAATGGAAGCTAGGAAAAATACCAGAAGATTTTTAGGACGAGTGAATAAGACCACACGAATTATTTCTTCTCGGATGGATAATCGACAAAAGAAGAATTCTCCACGACTCCAACTGGGATCAAATCACCTTGTACACATTTTTCGCATATCATATATGATATAAGGACTCCAGGAAAAATAAGAATCGAATTTTACAAAGCTTGATTTAATTGATACGAATTATACCTTTTATTTGAGCTAGCGATAGAAATAATTCCACCACAAATGGATCGGGCAACAAATGAACTCCACACGATTTTTCTAGGACTCCTTGAATTGTGTTTGAACTCAGAAAAATGCCTTGGTAATTTTTATGGATCGAATGGAGGCTATAGAATTTCTTTTGGGTTTTTCTCTCTACTCGGCAACTAGGGTTAGAGGTAAATGAGATGTGGATTGATGTTTAAAGGGGTAGGCCGAGTCATAGGAGGGGAGGATTGACCAAAATTTCGGCTAAGTTGGTTAGCAAAATATTTGATTGCTTTATTTCCATAATTACATATTTTAATACACTTTAAATTATAATAAGATTTGATATTATTCTATTCGGCACTACTAGGGGCATTTTAGTCATTTTACCACTTGCATAAATGTTAAATGATATTGTCAAAATTATTTGGGATCATAACATGTGCATTGCCAGAAGTTTGGAATTTATTTGATACGTTATAAGCTTTTAATTAAATTTTAAACTAGCAGGGGCATTTTGGTCTTTTTGCTCATTTTAGATTTTAGGGTTTTACAACTTCTTCCCCTCTAAAAAGAAAAATTTCGTCCCCGAAATTTGCAAAGAATCAGAATGAAAAACGGATCGAAAACAAGATTGAGACATACCAGAATTCAGAAGACAAAGTGAGGATAACTAGCTCGAATAGATTCCTCGGTCTCCCAGGTAGCTTCCCGCTCTGGGTGATTCCGCCAAAGAATCTTAACAAAAGGAATGACTTTACGTCTCATAACTCGCTCCTGGCGATCAAGAACAGCTTCCGGCTCCTCCGGAAGAGACATATCGGGCTGAATCTGATCAAGAGGGTAAGACACCACATGCAGAGGATGATAATTGTATCCCCTCAGAAGAGATACATGAAAGACGTCGTGAACATGTGATAACTGCGGAGGAAGAGCCAAACGATACGAAACTTCTCCGATACGATCCAAAATCTCGAACGGTCCAATGAATCGAGGACTGAGCTTGCCCTTAATCCCAAAACGTTTAACTCCTCGAAACGGCGAAACCTTAAGAAACACCCGATCACCAACGCTAAACTCCAAGTCACGCCTATGCTTGTCAGCGTAACTCTTTTGACGAGCCCTAGCTTCCTTTAACTTCTCCCTAGCAACATCCACTTTCTCAGTAGCGATCTGAACTAACTCCGGTCCCTCAATAACGCGTTCACCTACCTCGTTCCAACAAACCGGAGCCCTACATTTCCGACCATATAACATCTCGAAGGGTGCCATACGAATACTCGCGTGCCAACTGTTGTTATATGCGAACTCTACCAAACACAAATAATCGTCCCAGCTGCCAGTCCACTCTAAGGCACATGCCCTCAACATGTCCTCTAAAGTCTGAATGGTCCTCTCCGACTGACCATCCGTCTGGGGGTGAAAAGCCGTACTGAACTTAAGGCGCGTATCCCATGCCTTATGCAATCCCTTCCAGAATCGTGACGTAAACCGAGGATCCCTATCTGATATAATAGCCGTAGGCATACCATGAAGCCTAACGATTTCCTGCTGAAATATGTCCGCCAATTTACTAACACTGTAGTCCACACGAATAGGGAGGAAGTGAGCAGACTTGGTTAGTCGATCGACGACCACCCAAATCGCATCATGCTTCCTACGAGTAAGAGGTAAACCAGTCACAAAATCCATGGAAATTTCCTCCCATTTCCACTTCGGAATCTCCAACGGCTGAAGCAACCCACTAGCTCTCTGGTGTTCAATCTTGACCTGCTGGCAAGTCAAACACTTAGATACAAACGAAGCCACATCCTGTTTCATGCCACTCCACCAGAAATGTTGCTTAAGGTCCCGGTACATCTTGGTAGAACCAGGATGTATAGTGAAAGGGGAACTATGAGCCTCTGATAGAACAGCCTCCTTAAGCTCAGGATCGTTGGGAACACAGAGACGATCCTCAAACCACACTACACCGGAATCATCAACTCTAAACTCTGATTGCTTGCCGTCCTCGACATTTTGAACTATAGCCCACAGCTCACCATCCTCTTTCTGAGCTTCCTTAATTCGCAAAATAAGATTGGACTCCACCGTAAGGCTAGCCCAATAACCGCCATGACCACTAACACAAAACTCCACATCAAGAAGCTCTAAATCATGCAAAATACGAGGCTCAAACTCCAAACTCGCGATCATACCGGATTTCCTACTCAGAGCATCAGCGACCACATTCGCCTTACCGGGATGATACTGAATATTAGCATCATAATCTTTCAAAAGCTCCAACCAACGTCTCTGCCTCATATTCAACTCTTTCTGGGTGAAAATGTATTTAAGACTCTTATGATCAGTGAAAATGTCACAAGTCTCTCCATACAAATAATGGCGCCAAATCTTTAGCGCGAAAACCACAGCTGCTAACTCAAGGTCATGCGTCGGATAGTTCACCTCATAAGGCTTCAGCTGCCTCGAAGCATAAGCGATAACCTTACCATGCTGCATCAAAACACATCCTAAACCTTTCTTCGATGCATCGCTATAAATCTGAAAACCGCCGGAACCTGATGGGAGAGTTAAGATAGGTGCCGACACTAAACGTTTCTTCAACTCCTCAAAACTACTCTCTCGCTCATCAGTCCAAATAAACTTCTCTCCTTTCCTCATCAACTGTGTTAAAGGCAATGCAAGACGCGAAAAGCCCTCAACAAATCTCCTATAATACCCAGCAAGACCCAGGAAACTCCTCACTTCCGTCACATTCGTAGGTCTTGGCCATTTTGTGATAGCCTCAACCTTTGCCGGATCCATCGTGATGCCGTCTGCAGAAACTATGTGACCCAAGAAAGCCACTCGATCCAACCAAAACTCGCACTTCGAAAACTTTGCATACAATTTCTGCTGTCGAAGGATCTCCAGAACTATACTAAGATGTTGCTCATGTTCCGCCTCGGTTTTAGAGTACACAAGGATATCATCTATGAAGACGATGACGAACTTATCAAGAAATTCATGGAATACCCGGTTCATTAGGTCCATAAACACAGCAGGAGCATTGGTCAGACCAAAAGGCATAACCAAGAATTCATAGTGACCGTACCGAGTGCGAAAGGCCGTTTTGGGAACATCCTGCTCCCTCACCCTAAGCTGGTGATATCCAGACCTCAGATCAATTTTAGAGAAATGCCTCGCTCCTTGCAACTGGTCGAACAGATCATCAATGCGAGGAAGAGGATAGCGGTTACGAATCGTAATGCGATTAAGCTCTCGATAATCGATGCAAAGACGCATGCTCCCGTCTTTCTTCTTGACAAACAGCACGGGAGCACCCCAAGGAGATACGCTCGGACGAATAAAACCGTTTTCCAACAGTTCTTGCAATTGCTCCTTTAATTCCTTTAACTCAATCGGTGCCATGCGGTAAGGAGCTTTAGATATGGGTTCAGCACCCGGAATCAGATCAATGCTAAACTCGACTTCCCTGACAGGAGGAATGCCAGGAAGTTCATCCGGAAATACATCGGCGAAATCGCGCACAGTACGAATACTATCAATGTTAGGAACATCAACAGAGGTATCTTTAATAGAAGCAAGAAAACCAAGACAGCCATGCGAAATCAAGGTCCGGGCTTTCATAGCCGAAATAATCTTTACAGATTTCAGAGGTTGGGAACCAGAATAAACATAATCAGGATGGTGAAGATCACCAAAGATCACCTTACGAGCATAACAATCAATGGTCGCCTTATGAGCAGCTAACCAATCCATGCCCAGAATAATATCAAAATCAACCATATCAATGGGAAGAAGGTTCGCAGGACGAATACGATCATCGAAACGGAGAGGGCAATTAACATACTCAACATCAATAATCACATGAGTTTTCATCGGGGTAGCAATAGATATTCGGTTCATTAATTGAGTTGGGTTTACGTTTATTTTATTTGCAAGTGATGTGGATATTATGGAATGCGTAGCACCAGTGTCAAATAAAACGAAAACAATACGATCTTCAATATACAGAAAACCCGTAATAGTACCTGAGGTGCTAGCTGCCTGGTCACGTGTCATAGAATAGACCCGGCCTGAATTAGGAGCGGTCCTAGTATCAACTTTAGGTTCACCAACATTCTTCTTAGGACAGTCCTTGACTTTGTGAGAAGTAGACCCACAAGAGAAGCAACCACCGGAAGCTTTGTAACAAGGACCCGGATGCGGTTTCCCACATGTAGTACACAAAGGAGGAGGAGGTAGAGCCTGAACAGAACCTCTCTGACCAGAAGATCCCGACTGCTGATACTGCTGAGAATCCCTACGCCGGTTATTACCACCCTGACCCTGTCGGTCACCACCATACCGACCATAATCCTGTCGGCCCTGGTTCCTAGAATCCTGTCGCCTATAATCACCACCTCTGTCCTGGCGACCCTGCTGATCATGCCCATGGTCCTGACAACCCCGAACATCCTGCCTCTGGTCCTGACGACCATGACCCCGAGAATCCTGCCTTTGGTCCTGCCGACCCCGAAAATCCACCCGGTTACCATCCCTATCACGCTTATTAGACACCCTGTCCGCATGCAACAACTCGATGTTACGCGCGGCGTCCTGAACACTAGCCACATCATCAAATGGAGTGTTAACGATCCGGTCTAACACCCACTTCTTAAGAGCCCACTTGAAGTGACGAGCCTGTCGAACAGAATCCCCAGTAACCTCTGGCCCCACGAAACTAGCCAGACGTAAGAAACGCTGCATGAAATCTCCAGAAGACTCATGATCACCCTGACGAATAGACCCGTATTCCTCTCATACCTCAACTGCTCTGCCATAGGAATGTACTGCTTATAAAACGCCTCAATAAAATCTGCCCACGAACAAGTCTCAGCAAAATCATCCCCTTTGGCCTGAACAAGAGCAGTCCACCAATTCTGAGCATCACCCTCTAGCTTGAATGTGGCCAAACGAGTTTTAAACTCGTCAGCACATCCCAGAACACGAAACAACTTCTCGACATGCGTAACCCAATCCTCCGCCTCATGGGGAGTAACAGCGGACCTGAACGTGAGAGGCTTTAGCTTATTAAACCTCTCGATCCACACGTGGATACCAGCCGGAGGAGCAGCGGGTGGAGCAGTGGGTTGAGCATCACCACCACCACCACCTCCAGAAGGACCAGCCCCATTCCTGATATTATTGGTGACCTCAGTCACCACTCGCGGAAGAGCAACAGCCACAGCAGCGGCTATCATCTCTTCAAAGTTGGGGCCATCATCACCATTAGAGTACTGAGTAAAGCGAGTGTTCACCATCTGAATGATCATGAAAAGAGTTAGCAAACATAAGGGAAAAATAAGCACGAAATGGAAGACGAAACAGAAACCTATGCCTACCCAGAGCCTCACCAGTCAAAACTTAAAACTTAAGGGTCAAATCCTATGGTCCACATGTTTCATAGGCCACAGCTTATGTACGACAGGTCGCAACCTGGGGCTCTGATACCATAATTGTAACACCCCAACCCGGCAAGGGTAGAAGCATCACATTATGGTGACAAATCAAAGCATACATACATATTCACAGCGGAAGCCAATAAACATAATCATGAAAGAAACCAAGTCAACACGACTGGAATTCAATACATAAGTCTCAAATGAAAGGAAGAAATAATCCCAAGGAAATACATAACGAAATAGATCCAATATCCAAAAGCTGAAATAAAATGGTAAGACTAGGGTAGGACATCATCTAAGACAAAAGCTCCTCTAACTCTCATCCCAAGCATAAATCCATCTCCCAGCTAGATACCTGCCGCACACGGAAAAGAAAACGTGCGGCTGAGCTTACAAAGCTCAGTGAACAGATACATAATACAACAAAGATAATGGAACAGAAACATAATGAAGCACTGGGAACTATCATAAGGTATAAATCAGGATCAAATGGGTAAAAAGAAGAAATAGGATAGTCATCTACCACGAGCCCAGAAACATATCATATCATATCATACTCATCATCATACACATACAGAGGGGATACCTCTTAGGCAACAGATAATATGAGGGGTGACCTCATGTATCAAATGGAGTGATCAGCTCCCAGATAATTGTGAAAGGCGTGTATTGCACACAGCACCAGTCACCAGACAAATCATATCATAGCATATACAGTTAAATCCACTTAAACAGATCAGATCTAGGATTGCAATCCATACGCCCCCCAGAAACATATATATAATCATAATTAAAGCAATGCGCATATCATAATCAGAATGGGGACGGTGTGAGGAATCACTCACCCACACATGAGTCATGCCAGTGGTGCATCACAGAAACGGCCAGGTTACCTTCCTGGCTAGGTAACAGAAAAGTGGCTCGGGTATCAAACTAAGAGTCATATCATATCAAATGTGTCATATCATAAGGTTCATCATAAACAGGTTCATAACAGAGGGTTCATATCAAAGGTTCAGAACTAGTGTCAAAGGTCCAAAACACAGGTTCAACAGATCAAGGTTCATAAGCAAAGGATCATAAACAAATGGGGTTCATAGCAATGGTTTGGAGAAAACTTAACAGAATTATAAGTCAACATCACTGTATAGAACCCTTACAGAAACAAGGGCAGAGTATCCGTACCTTATGTCGAAAGCAAAATAGAAACAAGCACAGAAATGAGGGAAAGCTCAAGGTCTCTCCTTCTTCACACCTAAAGGAGTAGAAGGGGATTACAATTCATTCTTAATTAACCATCTTTCCATTTTCAGTAACTTTCCCTTTTTAGTAAGTTTCCACTTTTAGAAAGTTTCCATAATTAGAAGGTTTCCATTTTTAGAAATATTTAGTATATGGCTTAATTTGATCAACATTTGCTGGAGACAAAGTATCTTTATCATAATTACACTTTTGGTCCTCAGGTTTTTCATAATTTACATTTTACACCCCTTAGTTACAAAAGTTACACTTTAACCCTTCAATTATTCATAGTTACTCATTAGCCCCTCATTTTTATCAAAATTACTCCATGAACACTTATTTTATCATGTTGTACGAAAGTATCCACAATTATTAATGATTCACACCTTTAGTCCCTCTAGTTATCAAAGTTACATATTCAGTCCTTAAACTTACAATTTCAACCTTTAAATACCAATAGTTACATGTCAAGCCATTAGATTATCAAAATGACACATAATTCCCTGAATATATTTATTTATTCAAAACAGCCCCAAGTTTCTAGAAATTACAAGTTTGGTCCCTCTATTTTAATAAAGTTACATATTAAGTCCTTAGAATTTACATTTAAATCATTAATTAATAATAATTACATATTAGTCCAATAAATATCCAAATTTTCACATTAGTCCCTGAATATCATTTATAACACAATTCGACCTCAACTTTTCAGAAATTACATATTTAGTCCTTGTATTTATTAATTTTCCAATTCGATATGACAATTTCAACTTAATTCATTTTCTCACAAAATTTACATATAGGCCCTTCATTTTATAATTTTTACAAGTCACACATGATTTATGGAACACGACAAAAATGGTCCATGAGTTTTATTATTGACAAAACACACCCTTTCATATTTAATTTCAAATCGGTAAACACAATATTTAACCAAATAAAACCCTAATCGAAACCCCTCATTAAGCAATCATTTCAACATCATTTTTATTCACTATTCACCAGATCCAAACCCTTTTTGAACCCTAGTTCCACGCTAAGCATTTTTGTTCTTAATTTCCCTTTCTAGCCGATTATAACATATTTCACCAAAAATAGTTTTTAGCCTCAACAAATCAATTGAGTATTTTTCTAGTGTTATATTAAGATCATAGAGCCCACGAAAATTATATACTAGACCTGGAAAAATCGCATGCATAATATTTTGAATTATTTCGAATCTAGGGTTTAATAACACATGAATTTTCATACGATTTATATACAATGCATGGATCATTTTTATTATTTTTCTTAGATTATATACGATCAATGGAAGCTAGGAAAAATACCAGAAGATTTTTAGGACGAGTGAATAAGACCACACGAATTATTTCTTCTCGGATGGATAATCGACAAAAGAAGAATTCTCCACGACTCCAACTGGGATCAAATCACCTTGTACACATTTTTCGCATATCATATATGATATAAGGACTCCAGGAAAAATAAGAATCGAATTTTACAAAGCTTGATTTAATTGATACGAATTATACCTTTTATTTGAGCTAGCGATAGAAATAATTCCACCACAAATGGATCGGGCAACAAATGAACTCCACACGATTTTTATAGGACTCCTTGAATTGTGTTTGAACTCAGAAAAATGCCTTGGTAATTTTTATGGATCGAATGGAGGCTATAGAATTTCTTTTGGGTTTTTCTCTCTACTCGGCAACTAGGGTTAGAGGTAAATGAGATGTGGATTGATGTTTAAAGGGGTAGGCCGAGTCATAGGAGGGGAGGATTGACCAAAATTTCGGCTAAGTTGGTTAGCAAAATATTTGATTGCTTTATTTCCATAATTACATATTTTAATACACTTTAAATTATAATAAGATTTGATATTATTCTATTCGGCACTACTAGGGGCATTTTAGTCATTTTACCACTTGCATAAATGTTAAATGATATTGTCAAAATTATTTGGGATCATAACATGTGCATTGCCAGAAGTTTGGAATTTATTTGATACGTTATAAGCTTTTAATTAAATTTTAAACTAGCAGGGGCATTTTGGTCTTTTTGCTCATTTTAGATTTTAGGGTTTTACACATTTATTCTCTTTCTAAAGATAATTTATCTCATACGCATAATTCGCAAAACCCTAAACAGTACCAATAAACCCCAAGCGACTACATAAACTTTAATTCCAATTTACAAGATCATTGTATTGCTAAAATCTTTCATTTTTCATCATTACGAATGGATGATTTGAAATTTGTTAAGCGTCACAACCAGGTTGCGTTTTTAGAGAAAACAGAGCAAGGAGATGGGCCGAAGTTTTATGAGATTGTGGATTTTATCAATCACTCTCACATAAGGTATGCTCTAACTGTTTCTCCTACTCTTTATGTTTCGCACATCACACAGTTCTGGCAGAATTCATCTGTCTTGACAAGTGATGACGGAGACTTAGAAATTCATACTGAAGTAGATGGCATTAAGTTTGTTGTTACCGAGTCTATACTTAGGAGACATCTTAAATTAAATGACTCAGATGGTATCCACACTATGCTAAATACTGAAATTTGGGAAGAACTTACAAAAATGGGGTATAATACATCTGAACATAAATTGACTTTTCGAAAAGGATGTTTTTCACCTCAATGGAGATTTTTGATACATAATCTTCTCTGTTGTTTAAGTCCTAAAAAGACTGCTTGGGAGCAGTTCAGTAGCAATATTGCTATTACTCTCATTTGCTTGTCTGCAAACAGAGTTTTTAACTTCTCAAAATATATTTTTGAGGGTATGGCATCAAATGTTGAAAGTAAAACAAAGTTTTTAATGTATCCCGGGTTTGTTCAAACAATTTTGAATAAAAAGACATACCTGCTTACAAAACCAACTGAAACTTTTACTACGCCTAATCTACAATCAAAGGTTTTTCGAAATATGGCTATGGCAAGTAGGCTTTTTGAAGGGGAACCAATTCCATTGTTTCCTCAAATGCTTAAAACTGAGTTGGGTGAAGGTTCAGCAGTTCCAACTGATCCCCATCACACATCCACTCAAGAATTTAAAACTACTCAACAACCACCCATCACTTATAGGAGAAGGTCTAAACCTAGTCTAACTAGGGTTGTGACTAGGTCCTTGCCCAAAGATTCACCTCTCCTAGCAGGTAATACAGCTAGAAGTGATGAGGGTAGTTCTTCACAAACTGAATTGACAGCTTTATGTACCAAGTTAGTAGCCAAGGTTGCCACTTTGGAGAAGGAGCTAAAGCAAACCAAGGAGGAGTTCAAAGCTCACAAGGAGAATTTTGCCACAGTCTATACCAAGCTAACAAAAAGGGTGAAGAAGCTTGAAGAACAGTTAAAGAAGAAAAGGGCAAGAGTGATAGTGGATGATTCTTCTGATGATGATGATTCAGATGGTTCAGACAGGGATGATGAAAATTCTTCCAAACAGGGGAGGAAATTTAGTAAAGATCAGGATAGATCAGCATCTCAGGGGAGGTATGAAGAAGGTTCTGAACAAGAAGAAGGTTTTGATATTGGTTCAGGTTCTGGTTATGTTCAAGAAGAAACAGCTGAGACACATCAAGCAGTTCCAAATGAAGAAGCAGTTCAGACTGCTGAGACAGAGCAACAAACAGTTCAAACTGCTGAGACAGAACAAGCAGTTCCAACTGATGAAACTTCTGCTAAACAAGTTTATGAAAGGAGAAGAGCAGATAAAGGGAAGAAACCTATGACATCTGAAGAAGTGGCTGCTGCTCAAGAACTTGAAAGGCTGAAAAGGTTGAAACCAAAAACTTAAGAACAGATAGATCATGATGCAGAAGTTGCAAGGCAATTGGTAGAAGAAGATTTGGCTAGTGAGGAAGCTAAACAAGCTCAGATTGCTCAAGATGAAGAATTTGCAAGGAAAATGGCTGCTGATGATGTAAGAAATATAGCTGAATTCATGGAAAGAAAAAGATCAAATGAAGTAAATCAAGAGGAGTTCAATGAACAATTACAATATTTTCTGGATTCTGATGTGATTGTAAGAGCTCAACCTTCAATGGTTCTTAAAGATAAACAGTTAAATGAAGAAGAAAAGACAGAGGAGCTTAAAGAATTCATACTAAAAAAGAATGGAGTTGCAACATGGGAAGATCTGATTCATAGGATAAGAGAAAGACAGAAGTCAGGGTATAAGACAAAGTTGCCAACAAAGAAGGAACTTGTTGAGTCCATGAAGCATTATTTGAAGAACTCAGCAAATTACTCCATGAATGACTTCAAGGGAAAGTCTTATGCTATAATTGAAAAAGAATTCTATGAAACTTATGCTATTTTGAATTCTCCAAGAAGAAGTTTCAAAACAGGTAAGAAGAGGGAAGCAGAATCTATGGAATCAGAAGTTGCTAAGAAACAAAAGTCTGAAGAAGAAGGGTTAACTAATGAGAAGATCAGAAGTATGATGATGATTATTCCAGAGTCTTCTTATATTAAACCTTTGCTGGTAAAACATCCAATCATTGACTGAGAAGTGTTTACTGATGGTAGAATGAAAGGATGGAAAATTATCAGACTTGGAGATATTTCTGAAAGATATAAGTTGTTTGAAGATTTACTCAAAGGCTTTGACAGAGAAGATTTAAATCAACTATGGAGCTTAGTGAAAGAGAAATTCAGAGATATTGATCCTATTGAAGATAAAGATAAGGAACTATGGGTTCAATTGAAGATAATTTATGAACTAGATGGTGGAGAGTCGATATGGAGATTTCAAGCACAAGTCAAGGACATCACTTGGAAGTTATTTGGAATGTGTGGAGTACACAGAGTGTCTACCAAGGATGGAATAGAGATCTATATGCTGGTTGAAAAAGATTATCCACTCAGACCAGGTGTTTTAACAATGATGGCATGTATTAGACTGGAAGCTAATGAAGAATTTGAGATGGCTGATATGCTAGTGACAAAGATATTCAACCTTGCATAAGAAGTGAAAGCTAGATATAAGAGATTTGCTTGATGGGTGTTTGAAAGAATTTTCAGCATTAAGAAGAAGAAGCTTAATTTGAAGAAACTTAGTGATTTGGATAGAAATCATAAGTTTAGGGGAGGATTGTTAGGAAATTAACCTTAAGCAGTTAAGATTGTTGAAGGTAACAGTTAGGACTGTTGAAGATGGAAGTTAAGACTGCTGAAGAGTTTTGAAGACATGAGCAGTTAAGACTGCTGAGTGAAGAAGTTAGTACGGTTTATGATTTGTGTAAGTTGATAAATATGGAAAAGATATTATGTATATCGTCTAGAATTATATTGATAGTTATCTTGTAAAGGAATTCTTAGTCTATAAAAGGATTTCCTAGGTTAAGATTTAGATATACATAATATCTTTTCCATATTTATCTACTTACACAAATCATAAACCATACTAACTTCTTCACTCAGCAGTCTTAACTGCTCATGTCTTCAAAACTCTTCAGCAGTCTTAACTTCCATCTTCAACAGTCCTAACTTCCATCTTCAACAGTCCTAACTGTTTATAAATACTGGGAAGTTGTTGCTGTTGAACTGTTTGAAGACAGTTGTGGGTCCTCACATTAATCATATATTGTATCTGATTGATTTCTTACGATCGTGGATTATTATATTACTGACAGTTGCTACTGCTCTTGTTAATAATTAGTACTGCTTGTTGAACAGTTAGTACTGCTCATTTGTTTATAAGTAGCAGTTTGTACTGCTGGCTTCACCAGTTAGTACTGCTTGGTTTTCGCGTTAGTACTGCTCGACAACAGTTTGTACTGCTAGCTTTGGAGGATGAATAGTTTATACTGCTGGGTTTATAAACTTTGTACTGCTGTTTGGTACTGCTAGAGCATGGAAGTCTAAAAGTGAGGGGAAGCATATTCAGTTGATTTTGGAGATTGGGCACACACACAGGGGAAGTAACACACACACAGATGATGTTTGGATTTGATTTTGATTTTAATGGCTCGAATTTATCTTATTTATTGGTGATGAAGATTATTCGTTACTTATTTGAAGGTGAAGTGGAATTATTTGGGTTTATGTTCTTATTATATCTACGAATTGACGAACACTTGAAGGAGTTACGTTATTGTGCTCAGTGTTCACATTGTCAAGAGATTGCGATCTCCCTATACATCGGATTAGGTATACGTTCGCAGTTATATTTAAGACATGAGTTTGGGTTATTCTACTTCAGCATCGGATTGGTAATGGTTAGTTTTCTTCTTCAATACATCGAGGTTATGCTACATCGAGGTGAAGGTTTTTCTACTGCTAGTTGGTATTACTACTGCTGATTTTGATTTCTACTGTTTCAAGTTCATTTATAGTGCGGAAAACTTAATGGTGGGTAATTTGAAACATTGGAATGATGGATTGGACGTGTGATATTGATTCGTGGTGTAATGATCAAGGTTGCATATTTTTGTCCCCTAATTGATGATGACAAAAAGGGGAAGAAGAATATTTTGAAGATTGCAGCTTGAAGAGCCTTGATGATATGCATGGATTAAGGGGAAGATCATCTTTCATATCGTTGGTTTTGTCATATCAACTAGGGGAAGATTGTTAGGAATTATATTTAGAGTTGATATTGACAAAATATGAAAGATGAAGGGCTTAAGAAGACAAAGGAAGAAACTTAAAAAGAAAGAGAAGATTACAGCAAATCTTCTATTATTCTAGGAATATCCTTTGTAAACCCTAGGTATCTCTATTATATAAAGAGATACAGGGTATTAGAATAATGTGTGTGTCAATAATGTAGTCGACTAAAAGGTAAAGGTCGGGTTCTAGGCATCAAGTTCCCACAATGGATGCCTAGGTTTGGTGTTTTGTATGGTTAGAGTAGAGATGATGATGAGGAATACTTTGTAGCAATAATAATGAAGTTTTTGTTTATTCCGCTGCGTAGTATTGTTCTTATTCATTGTTATTGTGTAATCCTAGATATGAGGTCTAACAAACCTCGAGCATACGATCTCCACACGAGTTCTGGCTGAGACAAGTTGCTTTCCTTGGTCATATTGTATCCGCTGATGGTATCACTATGGATCCAGCTAAGGTTGAGGCTATCACCAAGTGGCCAAGACCTACTACTGTGACTGAGGTTAGGAGTTTTCTGGGGCTTGCAGGTTATTACCGACGGTTTGTTGAGGGTTTCTCACGGTTGGCGTTACCATTGACGCAACTGATGAGGAAGGGTGAGAAATTTGTTTGGACGGAGGAACGTGAGCAGAGTTTCGAAGAATTGAAATAGAGATTGGTGTCCGCTCCTATTTTGACTCTTCCATCTGGTTCTGGGGGTTTTCAAATTTATAGTGACCCGTCGAAGAAGGGTTTGGGCTGTGTTCTTATGCAGCATGGGAAGGTGATTGCTTATGCTTCGAGGCAGTTAAAACCTTATGAGGAGAATTACCCTACTCATGACTTAGAGTTGGCTGCTGTTGTGTTTGCATTAAAGATTTGGCGACATTATTTGTATGGCGAGTCATGTGACATCTTTACTGACCACAAGAGTCTCAAATATATCTTCACCCAGAATGAACTTAACATGAGACAGAGAAGGTGGTTAGAACTCCTCAAAGATTAAGACACGAACATTCAATACCATCCGGGCAAAGCTAATGTTGTTGCTGATGCACTTAGCCGGAAATCTGTTATGATAGCGAGTCTTGAAATTGAACCTCGAATTCTTAATGACTTGGAGATTTTGGATGTGGAACTTTGTGTGCGGGGTTATGATGGATATTGGGCTAGTCTGAAGGTCGAGTCCAATCTTATACTATGGATTAAGGAAGCTTAAAAGGATGATGGTGAGCTTTGGGCTGTAGTTCAGAATGTTCAGGAGGGTAAACAGTCGGAGTTCAGGGTGGATGACTCTGGTATAGTATGGTTTAGAGATCGGCTTTGTGTTCTGAATGATCCCGAGCTACGTGAGGATGTTCTGTCTGAGGCTCATAGTTCCCCATTCACTATTCATCCTGGTTCTACCAAGATGTACAGGGACCTTAAGCAGCATTTTTGGTGGAATGGTATGAAACAAGATGTAGCTTCTTTTGTAGCCAAGTGTATGACTTGTCAGCAAGTCAAGATTGAACATCAGAGGGTGAGTGGTCTGTTGCAGCCTTTAGAGATTCCGACCTGGAAGTGGGAGGAGATTTTCATGGATTTTGTATCAGGGTTACCTCTTACTAGGAAAAGACATGATGCGATTTGGGTGGTTGTTGATCGGCTAACCAAGTCTGCTCATTTCTTACCTATTCGTATGGATGATCGTGTTAGTAAATTGGCGGAGATTTTTCAGCAAGAGATTGTTAGACTTCATGGTACACCGACATCTATTGTTTCAGACAGAGATCCGTGGTTTACATCTCATTTTTGGAAGGGTCTACATAATGCTTGGGGTGCACGTCTTAACTTTAGCACGGATTTTCATCCACAGACAGATGGTCAGTCAGAAAGGACCATTCAGACTTTGGAGGACATGTTGAGAGCTTGTGCATTGGAGTGGACGGGTAATTGGGATGAATACTTGTGCTTGGTGGAGTTTTCCTACAACAACAGTTGGCACGCTAGCATCAAGGCAACACCGTATGAGCTTTTGTATGTGAGGAAATGTAGGGCGCCCATTTGTTGGAATGAAGTGGGTGAGCGTTTGATTGAGGGTCCGAAAATTATTGAGATCACTAATGAAAAGGTGGCAGTTGCCAAAGAGAAGCTGAAAGAGGCTCGGGCTAGACAGAAGAGTTATGCTGATAAGCATCGCCGTGATTTGGAGTTTCGTGTTGGGGATCGTGTATTTCTTAAAGTATCGCCATTTAGAGGTGTGAAACATTTTGGGAGTAAAGGAAAGCTTAGTCCTCGATTTATCGGACCGTTTGAGATTCTTGAACGTATTGGGGAGCTTTCTTATCGTTTGGCTTTACCTACACAGTTATTGCATGTTCATAACGTCTTCCATGTATCTCTTCTGAGGGGATACAACTATCATCCTTTGCATGTGGTATCCTATCCGTTTGATCAGATTCAGCCTGATATGTCTCTTCCGAAAGAACCCAAAGCTATTTTGGATCGACAAGATCGAGTCATGAGAAGCAAGGTTATTTCGTTTGTGAAAATTATTTGGAAGAATCACCCAGAGCGTGAAGCTACCTGGGAGACCGAGGAATCGATGCGAACAACTTATCCTCATTTCTTTTCGTAGTCTGGTATGTTTCATTTTTGTTCTCATTTCAATTTCGCGGATGAAAATTTTCTTTTAGAGGGGAAGAGTTGTAAAACCCTAAAATTTGGAACATGTAAAATACCCAAATTACCCTTGATCTTAATTTCATAAATGACGTTTAAAACTTTAAGACATTAAAATCCCGAGTATATCCTAAGTAGCTAGCGGATAATAAATGAACAAATAAAATGAATGTACACATGTATCAAATAAATGACACGCCTAAATAAAATGTCATAACCAAATTTCTTGTATCAATTAAACAAAATATACTATCACTTAATATGACCCAAATCAAATCCCACAAATTATGCAAATTTACCAAATGTGAGTAGCCCATTCACATGTTTTCTGATTGACCGAATCATGCACCTATTCTACTTTATATTGTTACCATTCTCTCATAACTCAAACCCTAAAAACACCTATACAAAACTCGGCTGCTACTTGCTTTCTTTCTCTGTTCGATCCGAAAACAAAGCAGCAAAGGGGGGTTCTTTTGGTGGCTGCTATTTGGCTGTCTTGGTCGTGGTGCTACAGCAGATTCGAAGTGATAGATTGGATCGTGGGTGGAAGCTTTTCGAAGGGAGTTTGATTAGGGTTTTCGGCTAAAAACTCTTGTGGTTAATCCGATCTTGTTTCTTCTCCTCTTATTCACGCTTCAAGGGTACTCGTATCACTTTAACTTTGTTCGATTTCTTTTCAATTGAATCTGTGTAACACGCTCACTATTAAACTAACATGAATCGGTGTAAAACGTATATGTTATACGTAACAAAAGTCACATAAAATCATACTTTATATTCACAAAATAACGATTGTAGAACTTTCATATATATCGACCGACACCTTGTTTGACCCTCATGTTTTTCTGTTTTGATTTGGTTGTGTTCAAGCATGCACGTATGAAACAAATCTTTTTGGAACTAAAATAAAAGAGTAACACATGCATGTTTTGTTATTGTTTCGAACCCATGCCGTGAATTAAAGAGGGTGTCGAGTAAAGTGGAAACGCATGATTTTATGTGGTAAATATAGATGTCGTGTGGCTATGTTATTGAGTTCCCATGTGGGCTGTTTATGTGTCGAGTTAGGCGGGGAACAAGGGTGAGTTACGTGTTTATTTTAGTGTGTAAAAAGGCGGCTGTAAATGGGTCTTGTGTGTGCGTGTCGTGTGGTGTTCAATGGGTGTCGATAGGGCTGTTTTGTATGTAAATATCGTTCAATATATGTCATGCGAGAAGAAATATTTCATGCATGGTCATTTCTTTTCCTGTGTTCTATCTTCGAAGCAAGTAAAACAAAAGAGTAAATTGGTTTGTTTTTGTACAGTGAGAGTGTAGTAATATAATAAGAGAAGCATGTTTACTATGAGTGTTGTATGCTTGACTTTTCTTCTTTATGTATTCCATTTCATTCGAATCAAAAATCACATGGGACAGTAAGGTGTGAACCGATTTGACTGTTGGATATGGTAGGCACATGCAACATAAAGTATAGTAGACTATTTTTCCACTATTTTTCATATAACACCCCATACTTTACTACTTAAACACATTAAAACCCTAAGCTTACATACATTATCATAATAAGCCTTAATTTGTGTATATTGTCATTTTAACTACCTTAACGAGACTAAATGTAACCTTAATGATAGATGATTAATATTGCTAATTCAGGAAACTTACTAAAACGGGAAATTCACTAAAAATAGATAACCACTAAAAATGGAAAGCATACTAAAATTCATATGACTTAAAGTAATACTTGGTATTTAATTCGTATAGGTTTCGTGAAGCGGGAGTGATCTTTTATCTTGTGACTCATCTATCGTTGTTTGCTTTTGCTTTGAATAAGGTACAGATATTCTACCCTTTTTCAGTAAGGGTGCTTTCATTCTCATGACTTTTGATCTTGATCTTTGATTCGTTATAAGATTCCCTAAGCCATTGCTATGTTCCCTTATACTTTGATTCGTTTTCATGATTCTTTTGACTTTGATATTTGCTATGAACCTTTGCTTTGACCCTTTGCTATGAACCTTTGATTTGACATGAACCTTTAACTTTTGGACTTAATTATGCCCCCCTTTGATGACTTAGACATTTTGACTTTGATATGATATGACTTTGACCTTTCAGTTTGATACCCGAGCCAAGTTCGTTTCCTAGCCATGAAGGTAACATGGCCGTGTCATTGATGCACCAATGGCATGACTCTAGTGTGGTTGAGTGATGTTCCACATCGTCCCATTTTATTATTACATGCATGCTTTACATTTATTATGGCCAATATTATTGTTCGGGGGCGTATGGATGCATCCTAGGTTCGGTTCGTATTTAGTGGATTTAACATGACATGATATTACATGATTTGTTCGGTGATTGATGCATGGGTGCAATCCACGTCTTTCACATGCTCGGGAGTTATTTTACTCCATGGTTACTATATTTGATTTGTGTTCAGGCTGGTAGATTACTGACCTTTCTTATTTTGTACTCATTTGTCTATACCTTATGCATTTCCCCAATGCACTATACTATACATGTTCATTCATTTTGCTTTCGTTTTCGTTTATATATATATATATATATATATATCTGTTCACTGGGCTTTTTAAGCTCAGCTGCATTTCCTTTTCCTGTGGCAGGTATCTAAGCTAGGAGCTGGGGATTGCTTTGGGATGAGAGTAGAGATTGTGTGGAGACCCTACCCTAGTTTACTACCATTTATTATATTATGACTTTGTTTAGACTTGATTTCCATTTCATTGTTCATTCCTTCGAAGTATTCATTCTCATTTGAACTTATGTATTGGTTTAAGTCTTGTTTACTTAACTTCCTTAATTATTTATGTTTAAGACTTCCGCTGTGTATTATGTATGCTTTGATTTGTCACCATAATGTGATACTTCTACCCTTGTCGGGTTAGGGTGTTACAGAAATGTCGAGTCCTAATCCTAGCTAGAACCAATCTACACAAAAGCCTATGTGGCTACATAAATTGAACCAACACCTAGTCCGAATCAACACACTACACAATTCAGAGCTTGCACTCAAGTCGAGTTACACACAAGAATTAAGATACAAAGAATGGAGGTTGAAGAGAAATCCGTAACAACGGTTTATGAGGTGAAGGACTATTCTTCAACACTTCGTTTCTTGACGAATACGAGTGTTCTTCTCTTGCACTTGGAGGAAGGATGGATGTGATCACTTGTAAACAACTTACAACCCGTTAATGTGATCAAAGAAGAGTATTTAGAGTGAATTTAGAAGACAGAAAGTTTTAGTGCTCAAGAGGTGATTTTTTTGTATGAAACAGTTCAGTATTTATAGGCACCAGGAGGAGCGGGGGACGGTCCCTTAAAGTTGGACGGTCCCATATATATAAGGGACCGTCGCCATGTTTACGGGACCGTCCCGACATACGCTCCTATTTTTGTCCTGATGTTGTGAAAGTTTATCTGGTTTTAGGCGGGAAAACTAGCTGTTGGAGAATTTGAAATTCAAATTTATTTTCTTAATAAAACATTTCTTTAAAATTACAAAAATACTTTTGTAAAAATGTTGTCACATAAAAATGTGAGGTTTAGTGAAAAATAAATTCTTTGATCACTTGACTAAGTTGGTAGATTGTTTGTTCATACCTTAAGTGATGTTGTGGTTGAAACGAGTTTTCTCGATTATAAACTTGTTAAGCGTAATTTTACGTAACGTGTATTTATATTTTGTGATTATCAAAACATGTAGAGACCGGAAAATGAAAATGACGTTTTTGACATTATTTGTATTAACAAAAAAGGCATCATATAAACCCAAATCCGTACCCAGTTCGGAAGCAAAGTTACATATGCTGCACATGGACTTATGTGGCCCAATGAGAGTTGAAAGCATAAACACGGGAAGAAGTATATTCTTGTTATCGTCGATGACTATTCGAGATATACTTGGGTAAAGTTTCTTAGGTCAAAAGACAAAGCACCCAACATCATTATCACCTTTCTGAAGCGTATTCAAGTCCTTCTACAAGCTCTAGTAAGGGTTGTAAGAACGGACAACGGCACGGAATTCACCAATCAGGAGTTAATAACTTATTTTGAAGATGTTGGAATCACACATCAGACAACAGTTGTTAGAACTCCATAGCAAAATAGGGTAGTTGAACGAAGAAATCAAACTCTTGTGGAAGTTGCTCGAACAATGCTGATTTATTCTAATGCACCGTTATTTTTATGGGCTGATGTTGTAGCCACTACTTGTTTTACTCAGAACCGTTCCCTAATCCACCCGAGACTTAATAAAACCCCATATGAGCTAGTGAATAATAGGAAACCTGATATCTCTTACCTTCATATGTTTGGCGCTTTGTGCTATCCGACGAACGGCAGAGAAGATCTAGGGAAGCTGAAAGCTAAGGGTGATATTGGAATCTTCATTGGATACTCAGATAACTCGAGGGCGTTTAGAGTGTATAATAGAAGAGCGAAAAGGATAATGGAGATGATGAATGTGAAGTTTGACGAGATTTCAAAAATGGCTTCTGAGAGACTCGCTCTAGAACCCACGCTTAACCCAATGGCTTCTAATCAACACAGATTAGGATCCGCACCAAACCCACAGACTTCTTGACATATTAGTTCAGGACTCGTACCTCATGTAGCTCAATCAACAACATCTGAACAACCTTCAGAACAAGAACTAGAAAATTTCTCCGAGTTAATGTTTGATGATTACTATGGTGGATCTTTGACAAATGCATCACAACAACATTCCGCTTCACCCGCAAAAAACCATCAACCACCACCAACACTAGATGCATCTACAACAATCGAAGCTGACGCACCAACTCCCTCAACCTCATCTACATCAACTCCAACAACTCCAATTCTCAAAATTGTTCTACCAACCGTTGATGAGCAGAACCAAAACACACCATTTCAAGAAGAATCAACACAGAACCAAAACGATGTTGTGTTAGAAAAAGAAGTGTTTGAAAACCCGTTTGCTACGGATTGTGTTGAATCATATTCACGGTTACACGAACCATCTAACACGCATACGTTAAACCCACGGTACCCTTCTACACTCAAATGGACAAAAGACCATCCAATTGAACAAGTTATTGGTGAACCTTCATACGGATTGTGTTGAATCATATTCACGGTTACACGAACCATCTAACACGCATACATTAAACCCACGGTACCCTTCTACACTCAAATGGACAAAAGACCATCCAATTGAACAAGTTATTGGTGAACCTTCAAGGCCAATTCAGACGAGAAAACAACTTGCCATAGACCCCGAAATGTGCATTTACATTTACTCAATAAGCCTCAAAGAACGAAAGAACATTCGGGAAGCGATGGTAGAAAATGCATGGATAGAAGCGATGCAAGAAGAACTTCTTCAATACCAGTTACATGACAATTGGGAACTAGTTCCAAGACTAATTGACCAATTTGTCATTGATCTAAAATGGTTATGGAAGAACAAAAAGGATGAAGAAATGACTGTAATTCACAACAAAACTTGTCTCATGGCTAAAGGATTCAGACAAGAAGAAGGGTAGACTTTGAAGAATCATTCGCACAAATAGCAAGACTTGAAGCAGTCCGGATTTTCTTAGCCTATGCAGCTCACAAAAACATCACGGTATATCAGATGGACATCAAGACCGCGTTCTTGAATGGAACTCTAAAAGAAGAGGTATATGTAAGTCAGCCAGAAGGCTTCATCAACATGGAACATCCAGACTACGTCTATGATGTAGGATTTCTAATAAGATTTTAATATTTATAATTGTCTCATCTACCTATGGTCTACCTTATGCACTCACGGGCAGTGTACCCGGTCGTGTGTAGTATAGTAATCGGTAAAGCCGAGGTCGTCCCTAGATCTATGTGTTTGGATCCTAATTTAAGTCTATTTCATGTTTTAAAAGGGGTTTGAGTTGTTTGGTTAATTAAAATAATTAACAGAAATGAAATGCTGAAAGTAAATTAAGTTGAATGCAATAGGGAGAAAGTGTACTAACCTAGTTATTCATCCTATAATGCAATGACTATGTTTTCTAATTAAACTTCCTATCGCTTCAAGTGGGGCATAAGATTCACTAGACTCCTTTGGTCAATTCGTCTAGCCTATATCCCTAGAATCCTACTCAGATATCATAGGTCTGATCCTAAGTGATTATCAGAGCTTGCAGGTAGACTAGTTCAAGTCATTAAGTGCCGCTACATACTAGATTTATTCTTTGTGTGATCCGGCCTCTCGGATCTTAGACCACACATCTAACTTCTTAAGTTCATCCAACACGGAAGGTGATCCTTTGGTCAATTCGCACACAAGGAATTGGTAGTCCTTTGGTCAATTCTTACCAACCCTCGCAACCTACTAATCTAGGGTCCTTTGGTCAATTCTCCTAGAGTAATAAGTACAACCGTTCTTCAAAACTACCGAAACTAGAGGATCTTACGAAAAAAAAGCATGCAAACACTAGAAGCAATAATAAAAGCCCAAAAACATAATCATAATAATGAAGGAATCATAACTAGGCTAGCACCAAAGGTGCTTAGCCAATCATATTAAAAAGTGTAGAAGATTCAATGTTTTGCATGGTAATGAAAGACATGGAATCGTAAATGTAAAATGAATATAAATCGCTAAAACTTATTGATGTTATGTCGTGATCTCTCCCTTGGAAAATGCCCCATATGCTGCTGGAGATCGTCCTTGTGGAACCTTACTTCATTCTCTGGCTTTTTGTGGTGTGAAAGATGTCTAAAATGCAGAAAATAGGGTTTGTATTTATAGGCCCGACAAAGCTACGGCGTAACCTCTAGGTATGGTTACGCCGTAACTAGTGTATCTTCAAACGATCTTATCCGTTTAGTAACATTTATGGCGTAATCTTGATGGATAGTTACGCCGTAATCTATTGACGGCGACAATTACGTTGTAATCTTCTTGCTAGTTACGCCGTAATCTCTTCAATTACTTCAATCAACATTATGTGTAATTTCTACACCGTAACCTCTTGCATGGGTTACGGCGTAACCTTCATAGTCACGAAATTCTTCAAAGTCTTTAAATTTTTACAACGTAATCTCTTGTGGTAGTTACGCCATAATCCTTGATTTGTGTTGACTTTGTCTTTGTGCATAAATCTTTAGTTACGGCGTAAGTGGAGAGTGGAGCTACGCCTTAACTTCTTCAAAGCTAGCATACTAAAGTGTGAATTATATTAAG
This sequence comes from Artemisia tridentata subsp. tridentata, assembly GCA_021014915.2. Classification (NCBI taxonomy): domain Eukaryota; kingdom Viridiplantae; phylum Streptophyta; class Magnoliopsida; order Asterales; family Asteraceae; genus Artemisia; species Artemisia tridentata. Next base: position 373,246,491 of record CP139507.1, on the reverse strand, counting down.
TATTTTTCCAATTCCGCGTCTCTTTTGCTCCTATGCTCATATACAACCTGGAAACGAAATATAAAGAAGTCAAAGTATATATCCATGTAAAACAATACAAATAACGAGCATATTAGGGGGAAATTGACACTAAAATATCAGGATTATTTGATGTCATCAAGTATCCCCCACTTAAACTCTACTTGCCCTCAAGTAGACCTTATTAGAATCATATCTAAAAAGATATCCCCCAAGTTACTTGGGAAATATGAGATTAAAAATTTCCTATGCTAGAATATTCAAAGCCGAACACCTCACAAAATGGGAAACAAACACTCATATTATCCCTAATCTAAGTGTCAATTTCGGGGTGATCACTCAACGCACAGTCATAGCATGTATTCTATCGCAGGCTTGGCGGTTACACATATCTCCACCACTAGAGCTAAGGTCAAAACAATCTTTGAAGGCAATATTGGGTGAACAAATTATAAGGCTAGGGTGTAGTGTCGTTACTAACATACTACGGCGAAGGCGACAAAGACCATCGATACATGATCAAATCCATGGCCAAGACACCAATGACTGCTCGATTCCCTCACCTAAGCATGATTCACGACTAAAGGGTAGGATAAGACATGGGATGCACATAAATGGTGAAAAATAAAAATAAGAAGAAAATAGTCTTAGCCTACAACTAAGTCGTCACCGTCTGCCATCCATCCAAAATCCAAGCTTCAAGACGCAAAAATCGGATCATTATGCAACAAGTAAGTGTGCCATTAGCGGACGTCATGATGTACACACTACTAGGTCTTCATCAGCATGTTGGTGTAAACACGTCACCAACTCAATTCTTCAAATGTGATCGAAGTGGCCTCCTCGATATTAAATCTGATAAGCTCATAACATAGTGCTTTTAAATGATGCACTATCAATACTACTATATACATACATAAACTCACATTTTTTTTAATCATAACTATTACAAAAATAAATAATATCATCCCCCCACTTGAGATGAATCATATATGAGAAAATATGGGGGGTCTTCAATGATCTTCAAATATATGTCTTCGACGTAGGCGTGATTCCTGAATCTCTCTACTCGAACCTCAAACTTAAGCAAATGGCGACTTCCCAATCATGAGCTAAGACTACATGGTAGGCTAAGGCGAATAGGTGTATCGAAACAATATTGATAAGGGTATGAAATGAAAAGAATGGCTCGGAGGGGTGTATCTAGGGGTATCTTGCACTAAAGTTGAGTGCAACAAAAGGGTTTTAACATGGGAGTCGAAGAGTCGAGGTGACTAATCGATAAACACACACAATTATATACACATATGGCTATTTGGGTGTTAATCCTAAAATATTGCCTTCTCGAATTGTCTCTTCCAAATGTATCAAGCTAACTCGACACACCACTCGTTTATGGTCTCGAAATGATGTAAAGGTCAAGTTCTAAAGTTTACATACTACCGGCACACTCATTATTTGGTGGATTTGAGGTAAATAATGGGAAATGGAAAGGCTGAATCACACCATGGAAATCAAAGGTTATAATGTGCTCGGCTAAGGTTTATTCTAGTTAGGTTGAGAAAAACATGTCAAAATGTTAAAAATGGCACAATTTTGCAAAATAAACTAGAAAAATGAGGGCAAACAAGTTCAAGTTATAATTCTACTCCCGTCCCCCCACTTGAAATGTACAAAGTCCCTTTTGTACTAAACATGGAATAAAGATGAGGTAAAAGTATGATTGGAACGAGAACTTACCTGAAACTCGCTCCAAAATGAAAGAAGGATCACGTAGAACATGCGTGCCTTCGTCTTTTCTCCATGAGCAAACTTCAATTCCCTGAAATCACGACACTACCAACAAGCATAATTCTAAAATAAGAAAGAAAAAATAAAAACAAATAAAAACCTAACTCACTTTCGTAGGAATCACGGTTGCATTTAGCGTATGCAACAAGCCTTTTAAACCACTCGGTGTCCCTAGTGGACGAGTGAAATCTCATGAGGGTTTACATGGAACACACCCACAAAGTTCATTTAAAACTAATACAAGGTTATGGTGTGTGAGATTTAAAAATTAAATTTGGTTACAGGAAAGGTTATGGTGTAAACTCATTCCTGAGTTACGCCGTAATTGCTTAAAACTGGGAGGCATCCGATATCGGAGGAATGGCTACGGCATAACCATAGAATTTGGTTACGCCGTAAATTTTGCACATAATGGATTCTCCAGGCTGATTCCATCTACAGTGAACTTCACGCTATCCTCCTTGCTCCAATTCCTGCAAAATATGAAGACAAACACACCGAACCCAACTATACTAATAAAATGAAAAATAAAAAGGATAATTCGGGTTGTCTTCCGAAAGAGCACTTTTGTTTATTTAACGAGTCTTTAAGTTAGACTCAAGGCCATGGCCGCTACGTTGGTGCGAAGAAGATGGTATAAGATAGCCCACTATTGTCATCCCCATAGTAAACTTTTGCTCTGTGCCCATTTATCTTGAAACATTCACCCTCTTTACCAAAAACTTCAATTGTTCCGTACGGAAATACCTGACTCACCATATAAGGTCCAATCCATCTGGATCTTAACTTCCTTGGAAAAAGTTTAAGTCTCGAATTGAATATGAGCACCTGCTGTCCCACCGTAAACTCCTTTCCTTTAATTCTAGCATCATGCCATCTTTTGGTCCTGTCCTTATAAGCTCTCGAATGATCATAGGCTTCATCTCTCAATTCGGCAATTTGATTAATTTGTGAGAATCTGTGATTTTTTATCTCATTTATATCCAAATTAGCATTTTTAAGGGCCCAGAATGCTTTATGTTCCAACTCAACCGGAAGATGACAAGCTTTTCCGTATATAAACCGAAACGGTGTGCTACCTATAGGCGTTTTATAGGCAGTCCTAAATGCCCACAAGGCATCGTCTAACTTATCCGCCCAGTCTTTCCGGTTACTACTGACGGATTTTTCCAAAATGCGTTTTATTGCCCGATTGGTATTTTCGGTTTTCCCGTTTGTTTGGGGGTGGTATGACGTCGATAACTTATGGGCCACCCCATATTTCCTAAGCGCCTTTTCCATTATAGCATTGTAAAAGTGTGTCCCTCGGTCGCTTATAATAGATTTAGGAACCCCAAATCTTGAAAACAGTTTTTTTAGGAATCTGATTATGTTCCTAGCATCACATGTTGGCAGAGCCTCGACTTCAACCCATTTTGATACGTAATCAACAGCAACTAAGATATAATACTTTTTTCCCGAAGGGGTGAAAGGTCCCATAAAGTCGATTCCTTAGACGTCAAACACCTCAAAAACTATGATGTTATTCAAAGGCATTTGAGTCTGCGAAGAAATGTTACCTGATCGTTGGCATGCATCACATTTCCGCACATAATTCATAGCATCTTTAAAAATCCTTGGCCAATAGAACCCTGTTTCAAACACTTTTCTTGAAGTCGTATCGGCTCCATAATGTCCTCTAGTTGGTCCTGAATGACAATGTTCCAAGATTCGTTGTTGTTCTTCTCCGAACACGCATCTTCTAATGATCCCATCGGCGCATGACCTGAACAAGAATGGATCATCCCAGAAATAATATTTTAAATCCGAAAAGAATTTCTTCCTCTGATCGTACGTCTTATTACTAGGTAAGACTCTTGCGGCTAGATAATTTGCATAGTCAGCATACCACGGATCCGGGTCCGGATCCTTAATTCTGACTGACATTAAGTGTTCATCAGGAAACGAATCGCGTATAGCTTGCTTGTTAAGTTCACATAGTTCAAGATTTTCAAGTCTAGATAAATGGTCTGCCGCCAAATTTTCAGCACCCTTTTTGTCTTTGATTTCGATCTTGAATTCTTGTAGTAGAAGCACCCATCGTATCAATCTAGGTTTAGCGTCCTGTTTACTAAAAAAATATTTCAAAGCTGAATGGTCAGTGTAGACAATAGTTTTGGACATTACTAAATAAGACCTGAATTTATCAAAAGCATAAACAACTGCTAACAGTTCTTATTCCGTAGTAGTGTAGTGTTCTTGTGCTTCATTTAAGGTCTTGCTTACGTAATAAATGGGTTTAAATTTTTTGTCAACCCTTTGTCCCAAAACAGCCTCAACATCATAGTCGCTGGTGTCACACATGAGTTCAAAATCACTATTCCAATCGGGTATGATAATAACAGGAGCGGTGGTTAGTTTGTTTTTTAAAATATCGAAGGCATTTTTACATTCATTGTTAAAATCAAATTTTACGTCTTTCATGAGCAATTGGGTCATAGGTTTAGCAATTTTCGAGAAATCCTTAATGAATCTCCTATAAAACCCTGCATGCCCTAGAAAACTCCTAATTCCCTTTAGATTAGTAGGGTAAGGGAGCCTAGAAATAACGTCAATCTTAGCTCTATCAACCTCAATACCAGATTGGGAAATTTTATGTCCTAAAACAATCCCTTCCTTAACCATGAAATGGCATTTTTCCCAATTAAGGACAAGATTAGTTTCTTCACATCTAGCTAGAATTTTAGATAGGTTACTTAAACATGAATTAAAAGAGTTACCAAAAATCGAGAAATCTTCCATGAAATCCTGGCACATATCAGAAAAGATTGTTGTCATGCATCTCTGAAAGGTAGCTGGGGCATTGCATAATCCAAAAGGCATTCTTAGATATGCAAATGTTCCGTATGGGCAAGTAAAAGTTGTCTTCTCTTGATCTTCAGGAGCTATTGGTATTTGAAAGTACCCAGAAAATCCATTGAGAAAATAATAGAATTCATGCCCTGAAAGCCTTTCCAACATTTGATTGATGAATGAAAGTGGGAAATGGTCCTTTCGAGTTGCGTTGTTGAGCTTCCTGTAGTCGATGCAAACCCTCCACCCTGTTAAAGTTCTGGTAGGAACCATTTCGTTATCTTCGTTAACAACTGTAAAACCCGAAAATTTAAAACATGCAAAAATTACCAAAATGCCCCTGAAACTTTAAAAATTTAATTAAAACTTAATTAAAGTTCCGAATCGATCCCAAACTTCTGGAAACGAGCAAGATATGGTACAAATAATTTTGAAGACTTCGATTAATATTTATACAAGTTGTAAAATGACCAAAATACCCTTGTGTGTACCAAAAATCTAAATACACAATTATTATTAATTAAAAAGCATTTAAATTACAATTAAATTAGGAAAATACACAAAATAAAGGGTAAATTAATATGGGCCTTGTGAAGGCCGGTCATTTGGCCCCATGCCCTCCCCAAGGTCGGCCTATCACTAATTTATCACTCCAAAAATTTTATTTCACCTATAAACCCTAAAAATACAATGAGCCGCCACTCTTAAAATTCCCACACACCACCTCCGATTTTTAGAAATCAAAAACCTATTTTTCTGGAGTTCTTCTTGATGCAAGGTAGGTGAGAAAAATAGCCACAAAGTCCTGGAGTCAATCGTGTGTTCTTGGTGAATTAATTGGTTCGAAAAACCCTAGCCGAGCAACAATAATTCGAAGCGTGTAAATCCTTTGATCTAAATTATTTTTGGTATTTTTCTAGCTCTCTCTCAATCACATATAACATGGGAAAAATATTGAAATCGAACCATGCTTCATGTATTGATCGAATGAAAAATAAATAGCATAAAACCCTAATTTTGAATAATCAAATCTAATAAATCCATGCGATTTTTCTGAGGTGTTTGCTTATTTTTCCTGGGTTCTATATGCTTCATATAACATGAGAAAAATGGTTCCTTGATTTTTTTGAGTCAAATTCGTAATTTATGGATTTTAGTTAAAACCGGATTTATGAAATAAAAAGGGAAAATTGTGGAAAAATTATTATATCAATCGACCTAGGGTTTTTGTGTGAGGAAATCTGGAAATAAAAGTGATACAATGATGATTCAATGATGGCCTAATGATTGGGATTGCTAGGGTTTGATTTTGTTATAGTTTTATGCAAACCGATTTAATAATTAAATGTTAAGGGGCTGTTTTGTAATTATTAAAACTTGTGGGATATTTTTGTAATATTTTATGGACTTGGGAGAATATGTAAAAATTATAACATGAGGGTCTTATTTGTAATTTTGGCAAGATAATGATTTAATTTGTAATTTATAAATCGATTTGAAAATAAATAAAAATGAGGGACTAAATATGTAATTTCTGGAAACTTGGTGCTGTTTTGAGTAATGAATTATATTCAGGGGGTTATGTGTAATTTTGGTAATTTAATGGCTTAATATGTAATTGTTAATAATTAAAGGTTGAAATTGTAAATTAAAGGACTAAATATGTAACTTTGATAACTAGAGGGACTTAATGTGAAAATTGTGAATGTTTAAGGGTGTTTTCGTATAACATGTTAAAATAAGTACTCATGGTGTAAAATTGGTAAATTAAAGGTTTAATGTGTAATTATAGTAAATTATATAATTCGAAATTGTAATTTAAAAAGTATAAGGACCAAATGTGTAAATTACCGAAAGTTTAAGGGCTGGTTGTAACATGATAATATTGAGGGCTATTTTCTGTAATTTGAAGGAATAAAAAGGACTTGATGTGTAATATGAATCTTGTGAAGGTTAAATTGTAAATTATATAAGTATAAGGTTAATTTGTAATTAATTAAATAAAAAGGGTGTAAATCGTAAATTATGAAACTTGAAGGGGCTTGTCATGCCATAATTAAATTAAAGGGTATTTTCTGTAAATATGAGTAATGAAGGGCTTGAAGTGCAAATGTAATATTAATAAAGTCTAAATTGTAATTTATGTAATTATAAAGTGTAATGTGTAAATTAAGAAAATTAAAAGGGGTGTAACTTGTAAATATGGAAACGTGAAGACTAAATGTGCAATTCTGGAAATTTAAAGTATTCAAATGGTAAATGATGAGATTTCTATTTTAAACCTTGAAGTTTGGTAAAGTTACACTTGTAACCCTGAACTATGAAAACTTGTCATAATTAACCCTGAAATTGTGTAACTTGTTAAAATGAATGTTACTTCCATAATAAGCTAATTAAAGACTTGACTTGAATTATATCACTTGAATCTTGCTAAGTGTGGTAACTTACTAAATTTGGAAACCTGCTAAAAATGGAAAGTTACTTAAAATGGAAAGGGTTGTAATTCTTTTCTACCCCTCTAGGTGTGAAGAAGGAGAGGACATGATCCTTTGCATCTTATTCTTTTGGTTTGTGCTTTGCTTTGGAATAAGGTACAGATATTCTGCTTCTTGAATGAGGAGCCTTCGCTCTCACTTTATTTTCGTATTAGGGTTTTCCATGCCATTGCTATGATTCCCTACTTTGATTTTGAACCTTTGATATATGAACCTTTTGGCAATTGGGACCCTTAGCATTTGAACTTTGATATGTGAACCTTTTGATATGAACCCTGAGATTTGGACTTTGATTTGGACTTTGACATTTGACCCCAGTTTGATACCCGAGCCAAGTTCGTTTCCTAGCCATGAAGGTAACATGGCCGTGTCTGTGATGCACCACTGGCATGACTAGCGTGTAGCCCTAGTGATTTGGTTACACCGTCCCCATTTTGATTATGATATGCATGCACACTATATGATTTATTATGGCCTATATGATTTGTTCGGGGGGGCGAATGGATGCATCCTAGGTTCGTGTCCGTGTTCGTGGACAGTTCGTTTTGATATGATTTGATTTGGTGACTGATGATGGGTGCAATCCACGTCTTTCACAAAGTTCGGGAGCTAGCTACTCCATTTGAAGAATGAGGACACCCCTCATATTATCTGATTATCTGAGAGGTCTCCCCTCTATATGATTTGAAGATTGTGGTTACGATATGATATGATTTGATTTGTTTGGGCTCGTGGTGGATGACTGTCCTAAACCTTACTCTTTATTTCCTTTTCCTATATCTCATTCATTATGATATGTCTGTTCATTTCCATTTGATTTTGGTTTTCGTTTATTATATATCTGTTCACTGGGCTTTTTAAGCTCAGCCGCATTTCTTTTCCTGCGGCAGGTTTTTAGTAGGAAGCCAGGAGATTGGGTTTGCTTTGGGATGAGAGATTAGCTTATGAAGACGATACCCTAGTTTTAGTATTCATTTATGTATGACTATGTAGATTTGGTATATTTTCCTTTGTAATATTGTAAACCATTTGTATTATGTAAGTCGTATGTTATGCTTGCCTTTGATATGTCACCATTTTCGTGACACTTCTACCCTTGCCGGGTTGGGGTGTTAACAACTACCGTCATTCCTCCTTTCTTAGGTACAACATGAATTGGGCTGACCCATGGGCTGTCGGAAATGGCGTATATCAATCCTGCGTCTAAGAGTTTAATGATTTCATCCTTTACCACATCTTGAACTTTCGGGTTCAATCTTCTTTGAGGTTGTACCACAGGCTTGAAATCATCTTCTATTAAAATTTTATGGGAGCAGAACGAAGGGCTAATCCCTTTAATGTCTGAGACTTTCCATGCTATTGCGCCCTTATGCTTGCTCAAAACCTGCAATAAAAGCATCTTTTCATTGTTAGATAATGATGATGAAATAATAACAGGAAATTCAGGATTCCCATCTAGAAATACATATTCCAAATGGGAAGGAAGCTCCTTGAGTTTTGGAGCATGAGTGACTCTTTCTGTAGTACTGGCGGAACATAAGGTCAAAGTTTCTCCACTACCCCTTTGTTAGGATTTATTATAAAGTGATGGTCATTGTCGTTGTAATATTTTAATTAAGAGTGTCGTTGTGTGAATTAGTCAATTTAATCAATGGGCTTGGACTTAAGCTAGTAGGTTAAATATTGTGCTCTAATTAATTATGTAAAAGCCCATAAGTCCAAGCCCACCTAAGTCCAACATGTAAACTATAAATACCACCCTTCATCTCATTTGGAAGGGTTGGTATTCTATGGTATTCTCTGGTATTCTCAGGTGCTTCAAGGTAGTCTTTGGTATTCTAGGGTTTGTATTAAAGATTAAGTGCGTGATTAATAAAGTTTATATTCAAGTTCCACTCGTCTTCTTTAATCTTTCCTAGTATTAGTTGTATTGGTTAGGATAGATTTTAGGCATTAACAAGTGGTATCAAGAGCCAAACATTGATCTAGGAAATTTTTTTTGGGCGTGTTACTGTTCATCCGATATCCTACTGTTCATCAGAGTGTTTGCCCGAGTTCAGTGACTATTTCATCGAGTTAGGTGAAATTAGTCGAGTTTGGTGTTTTTTTTACTCGAGTTCAGTGATATACTAGAGTTGGAAATTTTCACCAAGTTGGGCATATACTCGAGTTGGAAATTTTCACCAACTTGGGCATATACTCGAGTTTGAGATTTCACCAAGTTGGGCATTTAATCGGGTTAGGAAGTTTCACCAAGTTGGGTAATTTAATAGAGTTGGGTAAACATCACCAAGTTTGGTATTGTTTACTCGAGTTGGAATTTTCTCAAGTTGGAAAGTTGGTTTGCTTGAGTTGGTTTGCTCAAGTTGGAAAGTTGGTTTGCTCAAGTTGGAAAGTTGGTTTGCTCGAGTTGGTTTGCTCGAGTTGGAAAGATTGGTTTGCTCGAGTTTATTTGCTCAAGTTGGAAAGTTGCTTGCTCGAGTTGGTTTGCTCGAGTTGGTTTCCTCGAGTTGGAGGTTGTTGCTCGACTTGGTTTCCAAGTTTGTTGTTCAAGTTTGTTAACCGAGTTCGTTTTAATAGAGGTAGGTTTCATCGACTTAGGATTAATCAAGTTAGGTTTAATTGACTTTCATTTGCTCGAGTTTGTTGGACAAATTGCTCGAGTTTCATTCAGTTGCTCGAGTTTTCAAAGTGTGTTGCTCAAGTTTGATAAATCCAACTTTGTGCTCAACTTTATTGCTCAACTTCAAGTTAAAACCGACTTTGTGATTTCCTCAAGTTTGAGTTTGGATCACTGAATTTGTAATTTCCTCAAGTTTGGCATTAACCAAAGTTACTCAACTTACTCACCATACTCAAAGTTACTCAACTCAGTTACCTTAAGTTACTCAAGTTACCCAAGTTTGATATCAACTTTGTCATGAACCGTAACCAACCCACTCCTAGATCTTTGCAACGATCCAACATTATCTTAACCATACAACATCATCAATGGCCACTCAGCAAGACAATATCGCAACTGATTTGGCACATGCTTTTGCATTATTCACTAAGGCATTAATAATCAAACAACATAACAACAACCAATGGAATTCACTGTACACTGATAATACGCAGTTATATATGGGACAAGAAGGTCAATTGGTTGATGTTATCGGAAATCAGCAAGGAAATGCTACGGGGATACAGATGGGGAATCAAATGCAATGTGCAGGGCAGTATACTGGAAACCAAATGGATCAGTTTGTGAATCAGAACGGGGTCTATCAAAATGAGGATTATTGTTTCATGACTTCATCTGAAATCCACAGGAGTGATATAGGTAGAGCTGGTAATGTCAATGCAATGACGAAGCTAGAAAAGCTCCAGTACATGTTGATGCTAGCCAAAAAGGAAGAATCGGGAATACCGTTGACTGCTGAGGAATACCGCTTCATGGTTACCACAAGAGTTAATGATAGCACTGCAGAACACACTGGAATCTCCGACTTCATGGCTAATCAGCAAGAAACAACATCGTGCAGTAATTCTGACATTCCTCCTACCTATGACACAGAACCACTCCATGAGGTACCAAATCCAAGTAATGAGGTTAATTCGTTTACTCATGAAAAGCCACATTCTATGCCTCTCGAACCTACTTATGATACATATATGGACACGCTAAGTTGTAGCAATACTAATTTGGCAACTCCAGATATGGATCCTAATGAAGTTCAAGTCATACAAAATGATGCTAATGATGAGGAAACTTGTGCTCTCTTTGAATCATTGCTTCATAATTGTCAAATTGAAATTGAAAAGGTCAAAAAGATCAATCGCGATGTTAAGGCCGCGAATGAGAAATTGACCGCTGAGCTTGAGAGATATAAGGTAAATGAAGAAGCTTTTGAATTTAATAACAAACGACAGTCAGAACTTGAAACTGGTTATAGAGATTCTATGTTAAGGGAGAAATATTTGCAAATCAAATACGACACTCTCGATGTTAAGTTGAACATGCAAATAAAATCCCTAAACAAGGAAATTTCTGAATTAACCACCCAACTTTCTAAACAAAAATCAATTTGTTCTGATCTTGAAAAAGAGAAGAAAGAATTGAATGCTAAGTTTTCAAAATGAAAAAATGATCTTCTTGATGAAATTATTGACAAACAAGAAAGCATTAAAAAGTTGGAAAAAATGCTTGTAAAAACGGGTCATTCAACACAAACAATTAATTTGTTAATTAACGATCCAAACCCAATTTTACATACAATGAAGAAAATGGCTATCGGTTGTGAAAACCCTTATTATCTCAAGAAAGCTCTGCAACATCAGAATGTGTTATATAATGGTAGTGTGCTAAATGATAACCATGATCCTCCCGAGGTTCATGATTCCTATGAAACGATTGAGCTTGCCGAAGAGAGTCGTGTTAAAATGAGGCAAATGAACCCAGAAATTAAACCAATTGATTATAACAAGCTTAATACAGATTCTTGCGTTCATCAGGTTCAAAAAGAGTCACCATTGTTTTTCAAAAAACCAGTGGCTGTCGCAAAAAGAAAAGTTGTTTCGAAACATCTTTCTAACATCGAACAAATATTCTCTAAGAACACTTGTCACACAAGTGAAGCTAGACAATATTTGGATGATCTTAAAAGGAGAGTTGAAATGCTTCAAATGACTGTGGCATCCAAAACAAATAGTAACTACAATGATTGGTTTTCAAGTTTTCATACAGAACAGAAAAAGATGTTTGAAAAAGATATCATTCCTCCACTATCTGCAATTTATGCGGTAGTTCTGAATGTTGAAAGAACTTTTCTGAATGAAACCGCCGACTTTGTCAAGGACCACAAATCCCTGGTGAAAGAAGCTAATGAAAACATTAAACACATAAAAGTTTTGGAAAGACACAATAACACTCTCTTCGAAGTAGCTCTATCGACTGAAATTATGTCCATTATTTATCAAACATATTCTGTAGAGGATGATGAAAGACTTCGAGCTGAGACTTCTGCAATTGTTGAAAAATATGAAAATGCACTTGCTAAGATTGAAAAGGAAAATGTCACATATTTCAAACAACTTGATCGGAAAAAGGAAGAATGCAAGTATGACAAATTGTCGTATGAGCGTTCTTACAAAAACATGCAAGAACAAATTGATCTCTTGAAGTCTCAGCTTGATAGTCAAAAAAGGCGGGGTGAGGAAACTAAGTTTGCAAAACCATCAAATTCGGACAAAGTGATTGCAAAACCAAAAATGTCAATTTCTCAAAGTGTTCCAAAAGTTGATGTGATAACTGATTTGACAAAACCAGTCACTCCAACACCCTTGCCAAAAGAAAGTGTAAAAGCAAAAAGTGCTGATAAAGGGAAAGCAGTTGTCGAAACATCAAATGTGATAGCACCTGATCTTTATAGGATTAGTCCCACTACTGCGTCCGCCTCTACATCTGAAACATATAGGGCGATAGACAAGAGTGGTAAAGATAATCTAAAAGAGTCTAGGATTGCTAAGACAACTTCAAAGGACAACAAGACAAATGTGAGTACCCCTAGTAATGGCTCAACGAATGTGACCAAAAAATCTGTTAAGGAATCTGTTTGCTCCAACAACATGGTCCACACTCACAATCAAGAAGCAGCTAAGAAAAAGGCACAGATTCGAAAGGATGGAATTCTAGGAACAACATCTAAGGTGATGAATTCTACAACATTACAAGGCACTGCTAGTAGTAGTAAACAACTACCTAGGATCATTCAACTAAAGTCTAGGGATTGGTTTGCATCTAAAAGTAGTTGCTCAAATGTAAATGCTATGCACGTAGAATGCAACACTAAGAACTCACATTCCTCTTCGAACAAGAACGGCAAACCAAGTGCTTCAGCACAATCCACTAAGACAAATAGTAACAAACCCGTTGATAAAAAGAAGAGTTAATTGCAAAAATCGTCCTTGTGGTTTGGCCAAATTGCAGAAATCGTCCTTACTGTGCATTAAGTGCAGAAACAGTCCTTACTGTTTACTCTTTCATTCACTTTCAGTCCCCCACGTGGACATCCGTTAACTTCCCGTCTATCTCTACTTCACGTGATATGCACACGAGGGTAATTTGGTCTTTATACATTAAATCAATTAAATAACCCCTTACCCCACCCCACCCTTACCTTACTGATCTGCTATCTTGAAACAAAAATCACCATACACTCCTCTCACCAAACCTTTTCTCCTCCACACATCAAACTCAGATCGAAACAAACATAATTACAACACAACCTATATCCTTGTATGATTGTATCTTTCTTGCACGATTTCATTCGTCACAGCTTTAAAGGATTCGACTTCAAGATCTAATTTTGAGGTCTCGGGTAGGTTAATATTGTTGTGCTTTTCGTTTTTTGTTTGGTCAATGAACGAACAATAGAAAGAAAGTGACATAGTTGTGGATTTGATGTTTGTTAGTAGATTTGATTGTGGATCGGATGTGTTCTTCCTCTTTGATGTTAATTTTTTTTTCGTTTCTTGATTGGGGACTGATTGTTATGATTTTTCTGTTAGTTTTGTTGTTGTTGTTGTGGGGCCCACTGATTGTTATGATTTGGGGGTGATTTTTCTGTTAGTTTTGGATTGGATTTTTTTGTTTGAGTTTTGGGTTAATTGAATTGGGTTTAATGAATTTGTATTAGCGGCTGTGTCTTTGATTGGTTAGATGATGGGAGTGATGTGGTTGATTGTACATGAGTTAATATCGAATATATATGCCCCTCTGGTATTTCTGAAAAAGATCACTATGAGGGTAGGGATACAAGATATCAGTGGAAAACTATAATTGGGAACAAAATTGTAGAAGGAAGTCTACAGAATGCATGAAATGTGTTAAGTTATTAGTTGCGTAATGTAAAGAGCTGCCTTATATCACCTTCTGCTCATTCATGACTTGCTCACTTTGCATGCCGTAGTGTTCAGTAAACCATGTTATAGGTACTTTCAAGTTTCAAGAAGAGAAGTGATATATGTGGTATTATGGGAGATCAGGGGAGAATTCGGGTTCCGGGTGTATTGGTTTGGCGGTTTCGAGTAATGGGGTGCATTGGGAGAGAGGGAAAGGCGTTGTTTCTTCGGGTAGTGATGCCGGTTTAGTTTTGAAATCGAGTAGTGATTGGTGGGCTTTTGATACTAATGGTGTTATGCCTGGTGCAGTTGTGATCATGTCTAGTTCTAAGATTAGAAGGTGAATGGGATTCAATGTTTATTTCTTCCCCACAAGTTGTTTTTCATAGTAGTGGAAAATGGTCATTTTGGAATTGGTATGGCGCGATCACGTGATGGTATGAGGTGGGTGAAGCTTGGGAAGATCATGGGTGTTTTGGATTTGTATGATTTGGATTTGTGTGGGGAGTATGGTGAGGCATTGGAGGTTTTTAGGGAGATGTGTGGGAAGGGTGTGGAGGCTAATGAGGTGTCGAGCTGGTAAAATAGAGCACGCGTACGATTGTGTCTGCTGAGATTGGGTAGTGAGGATCAGGCAAGGGTATGTATTGGGTAGTGAGGATCAGGCAAGGGTTTATACTGCTGAGATTGTGTCTGCTATTTCACATCTTCACCAGAGAGGAATCGTGCATAGAGATCTTAAATCCGAAAACATACTCATGGATGCGGATGGGCATGTAAAGTTTGTATTTTTTTTTTAGTTCTTTAAACTCAATACTCTTTAACCAACATGCATTGAACTGCTTGAAAACAAAGTTTGTATTTTTTTTCCATGTTCATTAAACTTGGTATTCTGTTCTTGTCCAGGTCATGCTAACCGATTTTGGTCTGGCAAAGGAAATTGATGAATCAAGCCGGTCAAATTCAATGCTCCCTTGAGAAGCAAAAGATGAAGTTCATGCTCAAAACCAAGGTTGTATCAGTTGACACTTCTACTGACATTATCAAAATGACAGTTGAACCCTCAGCTGGTGGTGACCAAAATGGGGGAAGAAGATGAAGGAAACATGTAAATTCGTCATCTTTTACATCAAAAGCATAAAAATTTAGGTTTCTTAAGTTCAATCTCTCTGCTACACATGAGGTTTGACTTTTTAGTCAATTTTGTTGGTAAGTTTGACCTCAGCTTTTGTAAAGTTTCTTATTCTTGTTTCATAGTTCTGGGTAAGATCTGCTACACATGAGGTATAGACGGGAAAATAACGGATCTGTTTCTTGTTCTTGTTTCTTGTTCTTGTTCTTGTAAAGTTTCTTGTTCTTGTTTCTTGTTCTTGTTTCATAGTTCTGGGTATATCTGTTTCATAGTTCTTATTTAATTAATATATTGGAAAAAGACTAAATTACCCCCGTGTACATATCACGTGAAGAAGGTTTAGACGGGAAGTTAACGGATGTCCACGTGGGGGACTGAAAGTGAATGAAAGAGTAAACAGTAAGGACTGTTTCTGCACTTAATGCACAGTAAGGACGATTTCTGCAATTTGGCCAAACCACAAGGACGATTTTTGCAATTAACTCTAAAAAGAAAAAGGCTAAGAAACCTAATAGGTGGATCTCTACAGGATGTAGTTTTTCTAAAAATGAGACTTCTGCTGTATCTGATAAGAAAACAACTCCTAGATCTTGCCTTAGGTGGATGTAGCGACCCGTAGAATTCCCTAGTCATTTGTGAACGATAATCTATTATTAACACGTCGTTACTGTTCACTTAACCATTTTTACAGGCCAATTTAAACTTTTTGTCTATTACATTTCTATTTAAACATTGTTATGATACGATGGAACGAGCTCACACGCGGACCCCGACGGATCAAACATATTCAATAATCACCAAACGGACCCTTTGTAAAATAATATAATCAATTTATCAAATCTCTAAAACTAGCAACTTGACTAAATACTCATCACCATATCTTCTTAAAATCCAATTCTTACATACTCCCTGCCAAGAATCTTGCACAATCTCTACTTGTGGTTAAAAATCTATATGTCGACATTCCTTACCCTCCTCATTTCCACACGTTTTTATTGATTCAAGGGCAGCCAAATCCATTGAAAATCTTCCAAGATCTCTACTTGTATTTCAATTATGTCGACATACATGTGAATCCAATTACGTACTATTTACACATTTGACTTCAAGGTCATTTTCACTCTCTTTGTGCCCTCAACACTCTACCTACCAATGTGAATGCAATCTCAACTCAAATCCCAACTTGCATATGAAACTCATATGTCGACATCCATACTCACTCCCACATGCCTACTGACAATATCAATATTGCCATCCAATAATTTGCAACTAGTCCCATGTGATCCACTTGAAAGTAATACTGACAATATCAATATTGCCATCCAATAATTTGCAACTAAGATAACCTTTTTCTCATTCTATATATATATATAAACGTATAGATACTTTCGCCTACCTTCACAGCTTCATATTTCTACTCACCAACTTGTCTAAATTCCTTCAAGTTATATTCCTTAAGATCTTATCCTACTGACAATATCCTATCCTCCACAACTTGCTCAAATAATCATTCTATCTAATATATTACGAGAAAACATTCATGCAACTACACACACACACTCAAACGTATAATATTCTCTCTAAGTATCTCACTGTCGAGTTCTTGAGAAGCCAGAAACACCACCATTGTTTCATCTCAAGGTCATTCTAGACGTGAATCAGAACCATACGTGCCATAGTTTGCTTGTGCTCTCGCGAGTTTCGACCCATTCTCCGTTGTTCTTAGTTTTTCCCACGTTAGCCTCCTCCTATCTACTCATAGTAAGTAATTTTAAGCCATATACAATCTATTTTAACAAGTTTATAAATCGCATGCATGATTTTTATATATCAAGTTCGTATATGTATTTTTTTCTCATCGTACGTGTAATATAAACGTTGCATTCGACACATATATTATTTACTTAGTATCATGATAAGCTAAGAACTCCTACACACCATAAAAATACCATGTACATGCTCAGTAGAAGTCATTCGAATCACAAACTCTTTATAGTCAAACCGGGTAGGATTTAGAAAATATACTAGGTGTTGTTATATAGAGAACTAGTTCGAACAGCCCCTAAACCACCTATCTAATTTCGAATTTTCAAACATAACGTGCCTGTATTTTTAAACCATTCAATAGTCGACCTAGCTAACTACATATTTCATTCTTCAAGGTTCCTCTCATAAGCTCTATATAACCTTCGAATAAGCTCAAATTGAATTGCACTCGCTAGTCCCTTAAACCTTATTTTCAGAAAATTTAAATATAATCCGAGTGGGCTAAATAAAAGCCCATTAAGCTTTTGAGTATACGCATCCCAATAGGTCCATATGATACATTTTTATAATCACAAAAATAGCCCAATTCCAGGCCCAAAACAGTTTTCATGCCCTCGCCTCTAGATTTCTTAACGGGCCTTAAGTTGATTCTTTATTTGGCCCATTAAACTAAAAATAAGCCCTTTTATGGAATAAGCAGTTGAAATAAGTTGTAATAAGCCTAAGTAAGTTATAGAAAATTTTAGAATATTTTTCCCATCACTTTAGTGTAAAAAGGACTAAACTTGCAACGCGTTTTCACGTTAAAGGACTAAAACTGTAAATATTGAAACATTAGGTTCTAAACTGCCAAAACAGTAACTTATGGACTAATATGATAAGTATAGTAAACTTGATTCATATATTGTAATATTGGAAACTTTAGGGGCCTATTATTTAACTTTTAGTTAACAAAGGACTAACTATGCAAAACCAACACGTTAGGGTTTAAAATGTAATTTTTGTAAAAGTTAAGGGTTGACCATTAACATATTCATATTTTAACTTCATTTCATAAATTTCAGCACCCGTTAATATCGTATGCATTATTTCATTTATTTTAACGTTTATATTACTTAACGACCGTTTAACTATTAAACTAACATTTTTAAACCAACGACAATTAAAGAAATGTCAATACTAGAATTGATAACATATAAATTGGATGATAACACGTCTTTTAACATTTTAAGCATATCAAACTCATTCATCTTCAAATCGTTATCCGTTTCACATTCATTACTCATGTTAAACCGAATCTGTCGAATCTCAAACTTCACAATTAATCCAGGTCGTGTGTTGGAGCCGTTCCCGTGATACTTTAGACATAACATTTCCTTGACTTTTTCAGCTAAGGTGAGTTTCATAGCCCCTATTTTTATACTTGTTTTTAAACTCTTTTGGGGGAGATACATGCTCAAACTATGTTTATTTATTCGTTTAACAAATATATGTTTAGCGTTATGATAAAATTACTTAATGATTCAAATCTTTATGATACTTTATACTGTTTATACTTGATGTGTAGTCTTATTATGTGGTATACTATTATGTGTAAATCTATTCTTGTGGATTCGAATTCAAAGTCATAGGAGAGGTATTGATAGTACTAGTATGGGACAACACCCCCACCCTTGTCCAGGACTCGAGATGTTGGGTGACACGTACTATTTGGGATGGTGGTTCCCCGCCTATGGGTCCAAAATGATGCGACCATGGGTGAATATAATCCTGAAATCTAAATCTATGAGCAGTGGGTTGTAAACACACAGGTTGCAAGTCTTGTATGGGCGGGGCTTGGAACCGAGTGGATTTACAATGCCTTTGCTGGGAAAATCTATACTCAAATGCTGTATTTTTAAATGACTTACAATGCCTTTTCCGTGAAATCTTTATTCAAATACTTTATTTTCAGACTAAACTCTATGAACTCACCAACCGTTGGTTGACACTTTTTAGCATGTTTATCTGAGGTTGTTAAGGCGATAGAGGATGCATGGATTCTAGAGTCATTTGCATACTTGAAGACTTATATCTATCTTTATCATTCGATACGCTTTGAAAACTTTTATGTATCTTTACTTTGGAACTTATTGTCATAACTCTGATTTTAATAATTCGAATGATAACTTTTCAAAACGTCTCATTTAGAGGTCGTTTTCTATACCTTGATCTGTATTATGAAGTAATACCCCCTTGACACTACTGTTCCGCTGCGGTAATTTGGGGGTGTTACAGATTGGTATCAGAGACTTGGTTATAGGGAACTAGGTTGCATTTAGGAGCCTAGACTATAACTACTATATACATTGAGACTCTCATCCCTATCGCCTTGCATAAGTAGAACTTTCCGTTATTATCCATGCTGTTGGATGTTTGAGTATTGGTACTGATAGGGAAAATCTCAGAACTTGTTCGAGACATCAAAAGAGTAAAGCTCAGTGATAACTGGCTATTTAACTTGATCTTGTGACAGTTCTTGTTTGATGAGACATGGGATTAAGTTAAATAAAGGTTATCACTTAGCCGCAGAAATTTGATGAGTTCACTCGAGGATTTTCTGGGAGATGATCACCCTTTAAGTAGCGTCGAGATATGTGTGCTTGGTGATGTGTACACGTGTGAAAGGAGGCAGTTATAATTATGGTGGCCAACATAATTATAAGTGCGTCACGACACACGTGGACATATGTAACCATGCGTACGTTAATCGGCATTGATCCCTTTAGGATAACAGCTAGTAGGGAGTTTTGTGAGAACGTTAAATATAGATTGGATAGTCAACGACTTTTCCCTCATCTCTGACGTTCGCTAGATGTCCTTCATTGCAGAGAGGCAATGGCAACAAGGAGATCAGCTCGCAACGCTAACCGAGGAAATGCCACACTAAGAGGTGGAAGGACTAGTGAACGTAGGGGTCGAGGAGGTGGTCGCGGCATTAGTAACAATGATAACAACGACAACAATGACAGTGGAAACCCTGATTTCTCCGCCATCATCGCTCAACAGCTTCAAACCTTGCTTCCAACTATTATCACCTGAGTGGGCAACCATATCAACAACTCGGGAAACCACGGAAGCATAAATGACGATACCAATGGTGTAGGTGTGAATGAGACTACCACCCGCGTAATTGGATGCACGTATAAGGAATTTATAGCATGTAAGCCAATGGAGTTTGATGGAAAAGGAGGTGCTTTGGAGTATACCCGATGGATCAAAAAGATGGAGTCAGTAATCGACATCAGTAACTGTGGAACGCATCAGAAAGTGAAGTATTTGGCATGCTCACTATCAGGAAAGGCGTTAACGTGGTGGAACATGCAGATTCAAGCGAGAGGCAGAGAAGCAGCAGTAGGTATGACATGGGACGACTTTAAGGCACTACTGAAAGAAGAGTATTGCCCGGATAATGAGATGCAGAAGCTGGAAAATGAACTCTATCATCACTCTATGATAGGAGCTGGGCATGCAGCCTACACAGATCGATTTCACGAATTAGCAAGATTAGTTCCTCATCTAGTTACCCCTGAATCAAAGAGGCTTGAGAGGTACATCTATGGTCTTGTTCCCGAAATTCGTGGAACTGTGAAAGCAACTGAGCCGTCTACGATTCAGAGCGTAATACTGAAAGCTGGAACTTTAACAGATGAGATGGTTAGGAATGGAGTCCTAAGAGACGCCGGCAAAAGAAAGGGAACGAATGGGTCTGACAAATAGATAGTCCCCATGATCGACAACAAAAAGGCAAGAACCTTTATGGCCACTGGTAATGGTCAGAGAGGATATTCAGGTCCACATCCTAAGTGTGCTAGATGTACTTTTCATCACCCAGGATCTGTGCCCTGCCGTGAGTGTAAGAACTGCAATCAGTTGGGTCATTATACGAACCAATGTAAAGCACCGGGAAATGCAGGCAACAGGAAGAGGGCATGCTATGAATGTAACAGCCCGGATCATCTCAGAAATGTGTGTCCTAGGTTGAATGGAACACCTGGACAGAGGCAAGGAAATCTAGCTTTAGCCATCGAAGGAAATAACCCAGATCCTTTAGCCCAGCTTGGTTAAGCTCGTGGTAGAGCTTACTACTTGGGTGACTTGGACGCAGCTAATAAATAATGGGTACGTTTTACCTAGTCAAGTAGTATACTACCTTAAATTCTAAGTTTTTGCCTTATTACCTTAAGCTTTACACATCGACTATCCGTTAGCGTCTTTTAAGGGATAACGCAGACTGAATCTCGGGACGAGATTCAAAAATAAGGAGTAGGTACTGTAGCAACCCGTAGAATTCCCTAGTCATTAGTGAACGCTAATCTATTATTAACACGTCGTTACTGTTCACTTAACCATTTTTACAGGCCAATTTAAACTTTTTGTCTATTATATTTCTATTTAAACATTGTTATGATACGATGGAACGAGCTCACACGCGGACCACGACGGATCAAACATATTCAATAATCACCAAACGGACCCTTTGTAAAATAATATAATCGATTTATCAAATCTCTAAAACTAGCAACTTGACTAAATACTCATCACCATATCTTCTTAAAATCCAATTCTTACATACTCCCTGCCAAGAATCTTGCACAATCTCTACTTGTGGTTAAAAATCTATATGTCGACATTCCTTACCCTCCTCATTTCCACACGTTTTTTATTGATTCAAGGACAGCCAAATCCATTGAAAATCTTCCAAGATCTCTACATGTATTTCAATTATGTCGACATACATGTGAATACAATTACGTACTATTTACACATATGACTTCAAGGTCATTTTCACTCTCTTTGTGCCCTCAACACTCTACCTACCAATGTGAATGCAATCTCAACTCAAATCCCAACTTGCATATGAAACTCATATGTCGACATCCATTTACTCACTCCCACATGCCTACTGACAATATCAATATTGCCATCCAATAATTTGCAACTAGTCCCATGTGATCCACTTGAAAGTAATACTGACAATATCAATATTGCCATCCAATAATTTGCAACTAAGATAACCTTTTTCTCATTCTATATATATATATAAACGTATAGATACTTTCGCCTACCTTCACAGCTTCATATTTCTACTCACCAACTTGTCTAAATTCCTTCAAGTTATATTCCTTAAGATCTTATCCTACTGACAATATCCTATCCTCCACAACTTGCTCAAATAATCATTCTATCTAATATATTACGAGAAAACATTCATGCAACTACACACACACACTCAAACGTATAATATTCTCTCTAAGTATCTCACTGTCGAGTTCTTGAGAAGCCAGAAACACCACCATTGTTTCATCTCAAGGTCATTCTAGACGTGAATCAGAACCATACGTGCCATAGTTTGCTTGTGCTCTCGCGAGTTTCGACCCATTCTCCGTTGTTCTTAGTTTTTCCCACGTTAGCCTCCTCCTATCTACTCATAGTAAGTAATTTTAAGCCATATACAATCTATTTTAACATGTTTATAAATCGCATGCATGATTTTTATATATCAAGTTCGTATATGTATTTTTTTTCTCATCGTACGTGTAATATAAACGTTGCATTCGACTCATATATTATTTACTTAGTATCATGATAAGCTAAGAACTCCTACACACCATAAAAATATCATGTACATGCTCAGTAGAAGTCATTCGAATCACAAACTCTTTATAGTCAAACCGGGTAGGATTTAGAAAATATACTAGGTGTTGTTATATAGAGAACTAGTTCGAACAGCCACTAAACCACCTATCTAATTTCGAATTTTCAAACATAACGTACCTGTATTTTTAAACCATTCAATAGTCGACCTAGCTAACTACATATTTCATTCTTCAAGGTTCCTCTCATAAGCTCTATATAACCTTCGAATAAGCTCAAATTGAATTGCACTCGCTAGTCCCTTAAACCTTATTTTCAGAAAATTTAAATATAATCCGAGTGGGCTAAATAAAAGCCCATTAAGCTTTTGAGTATACGCATCCCAATAGGTCCATATGATACATTTTTATAATCACAAAAATAGCCCAATTCCAGGCCCAAAACAGTTTTCATGCCCTCGCCTCTAGATTTCTTAACGGGCCTTAAGTTGATTCGTTATTTGGCCCATTAAGCTAAAAATAAGCCCTTTTATGGAATAAGCAGTTGAAATAAGTTGTAATAAGCCTAAGTAAGTTATAGAAATTTTTAGAATATTTTTCCCATCAGTTTTGTGTAAAAAGGACTAAACTTGCAACGCGTTTTCACGTTAAAGGACTAAAACTGTAAATATTGAAACATTAGGTTCTAAACTGCCAAAATAGTAACTTATGGACTAATATGATAAGTATAGTAAACTTGATTCATATATTGTAATATTGGAAACTTTAGGGGCCTATTATGTAACTTTTAGTTAACAAAGGACTAACTATGCAAAACCAACACGTTAGGGTTTAAAATATAATTTTTGTAAAAGTTAAGGGCTGACCATTAACATATTCATATTTTAACTTCATTTCATAAATTTCACCACCCGTTAATATCGTATGCATTATTTCATTTATTTTAACGTTTATATTACTTAACGACCGTTTAACTATTAAACTAACATTTTTAAACCAACGACAATTAATGAAATGTCAATACTAGAATTGATAACATATAAATTGGATGATAACAAGTCTTTTAACATTTTATGCATATCAAACTCATTCATCTTCAAATCGTTATCCGTTTCACATTCATTACTCGTGTTAAACCGAATCTGTCGAATCTCAAACTTCACAATTAATCCAGGTCGTGTGTTGGAGCCGTTCCCGTGATACTTTAGACATAACATTTCCTTGACTTTTTCAGCTAAGGTGAGTTTCATAGCCCCTATTTTTATACTTGTTTTTAAACTCTTTTGGGGGAGATACATGCTCAAACTATGTTTATTTATTCGTTTAACAAATATATGTTTAGCGTTATGATGAAATTACTCAATGATTCAAATCTTTATGATACTTTATACTGTTTATACTTGATGTGTAGTCTTATTATGTGGTATACTATTATGTGTAAATCTATTCTTGTGGATTCGAATTCAAAGTCATAGGAGAGGTATTGATAGTACTAGTATGGGACAACACCCCCACCCTTGTCCAGGACTCGAGACGTTGGGTGACACGTACTATTTGGGATGGTGGTTCCCCGCCTATGGGTCCAAAATGACGCGACCATGGGTGAATATAATCCTGAAATCTAAATCTATGAGCAGTGGGTTGTAAACACACAGGTTGCAAGTCTTGTATGGGCGGGGCTTGGAACTGAGTGGATTTACAATGCCTTTGCTGGGAAAATCTATACTCAAATGCTGTATTTTTAAATGACTTACAATGCCTTTGCCGTGAAATCTTTATTCAAATACTTTATTTTCAGACTAAACTCTATGAACTCACCAACCGTTGGTTGACACTTTTTAGCATGTTTATCTCAGGTTGTTAAGGCGATAGAGGATGCATGGATTCTAGAGTCATTTGCATACTTGAAGACTTATATCTATCTTTATCATTCGATACGCTTTGAAAACTTTTATGTATCTTTACTTTGGAACTTATTGTCATAACTCTGATTTTAATAATTCGAATGATAACTTTTCAAAACGTCTCATTTAGAGGTCGTTTTCTATACCTTGATCTGTATTATGAAGTAATACCCCCTTGACACTACTGTTCCGCTGCGGTAATTTGGGGGTGTTACAGTGGATTCCCACGGGAAGATTTTTTAAAACAGTTGGTCTTAGATGGATTCCCACAGGAAAGATTTTTTATACTTGCACCAAGACAAATAATAGTGACAATCACCAATAGGAAGTAGAAACCATTACAACAGTTGATAGTCAACACCCTCAGAGTAATGATTCATATACTTCTAACACTGTTATTTGTGAAACCTCTTCGCCTTTGGTTGCATATGATTCAACTATCTCAGAACCCAGTTCATCAGAGGGTTCTAATTCTGTAAATTCTTCAAAATTATTCTCTCTATCTTCTATTTTTGATTTTCCATTTCTTTTATAAAAACAAAAACAAAATACAAAATTTGAAAAACCAACAAAATCAAAATACAAAAATATAAAATTTTCAAAAAATACAAAAACAATATAAAATCAAAAATCCAAAAATATTCTTCTCTCGACATGTCTCTTGTATAATCAATATTCTGTACGTACCGAGAAATGTCATTCAACAATGATACGGGCATGTACAGATTCTTGAGCGAGAGTTCATTTAATTGTTTTCAAAACATATCGTTTCTCAAATTTTTCTTCACTATGGCTTCGGAACAATTCAGTTCAGGACCTGTGCTTCAAAGAAAGGAAAGTGCTCATTCAAATTCAAAGGTTTTAAATATTTTTTCGAGCACTTATCCTAAATAATCACAACGGCTTTCGTATATTTCAGTACGAAACCCGCGCTACAATGATGACTTCTGATTATTTCAGATCAGGACTCGCATTGTTAATGGCAAAAGAAAACAAAGAATCCTTGAGCACATGATCAAGATTTTTCAAAAAGATTTTTCAAAATCTTTCTCCAAATTTTGTGCTCAAGATTCTTCAAAAAGAAAACTCCCTCTATACCCTTAAATGATTTTAAACTCAAGTGTTTAAAGAATATGCTTTATTTAAGGGGGAGTTTTATAAAAAAGAAAAACAAAATGTTCCAAATCATGCAAAAATAATCCGTCTATCTCTCCAAAAAGCTCTCATTTTAATCAGGTGATATCAAAAATATCACTGCATGCTATTTTTGAGGGGGAGAAGACGTGATTAAAATGTGATCAAAAAAGTTTAAAAATCGTGGTTTGAATCTCAAAAGAGCTCGACTCAAGGTTTTAACCCTCGAATTGACGAAAGCTAAATGTCCGTAATCGAAAAGACTTGTCCGGGATGGGTAATAATTTCAAGCTGGTTATCCAGTGATGTAAGCGTGTCTCGCAAAGGACTTGTCTGAGTAGAATGTACCAATTCGAGAGATGATCATTGAATATGACCGGGACGGGTAATAATTTCAAGCTAGTCTAACTAGTGATGTAAACGTGTC
Source organism: Artemisia tridentata subsp. tridentata (assembly GCA_021014915.2). Taxonomy (NCBI): domain Eukaryota; kingdom Viridiplantae; phylum Streptophyta; class Magnoliopsida; order Asterales; family Asteraceae; genus Artemisia; species Artemisia tridentata. The sequence continues at coordinate 373,220,473 of CP139507.1, read as the reverse complement.
TCGCAAAGGTCATGTTCATTGAAAATCAATCAATTCAAAAATGTGCGAACTCTACCCAACATGTCCAAATTTATCTTAAAAATGCAAGAGCACATGTGAAGGGGGAGTGTTTCAAAATGACAAAACTCTTGAAGTGTTAACTAAATGTGTTTCATTCATAAACACTTTGAGAGATTTTCACAAAAAGGTTTTATGGCAAGTGATCAATAAATCTAGGATAATCATGGAGTAATAAGGTGATTATGGTTAGGTTATGTCCAATGATCCGCCAGAGCCGGAGGGATCTACCCAAGGACAATTCCAATAGATTAGAATTAGAAGTCCTTAGGTAAGATTGAAAAAAGGAGTAAAATGAGAAATGAGAAAGAAGGGGTTGAAAAATTAAAAAGAAAAGTTTAATGAAAGGGTGAAAAGAAATAGCCCTACATGAAAACTTAGGGCAGAAACCGGGTCAATACATCTGCTATCGGTTATCACAAGTTGATACTGATATTGAAGACAAGACGTCATGGACCCAGTGACGCGCTGCACCACCCCTCCTAGCCACTCAGATATCTCTTAAAAGATATTTGTTTCATTTCTCACGGAGAACACTGCATAATCTATCGGCCTCTCACTCCGAGATGTGTTGATATTGAAAAAGTGGCACTCTGCTCCATGCCTCCGACGACTAAAAACCAAAACGCACATTATCGAGTCTAGAGCCATGAGATTCATCAAAAGATCTCTTAAGAACACTTCCATTATATTATACACTTGTGTTCGCCAAAAAGGACACAAGTTGTAAGAGTCTTAATGAGATCTAAAGATCTTGCCACTAATATCATGATGGTTACGTGCTTCAAACGGTCTACAGTCGTGGGGTGATCTCCAGCGACTCACTGAATCGTGGGTGCACTTCGGTGTGTCCGTGTAAGCCCTTTCGGGGGTATCCGGCTCAGAACGGCCTGGGTTAAGATTAGAGAAAGTCTTCACAATATGCTGTTGACAATCTCAAAGTCTAAACCTGTAAGCACTGGATGATTTATTACTAACAGTTTTATGCAGCTACCTACAACCATCCATCAACCATCATCAGATACATCAAACTTCTTCACCTCAGCATACTCATACTTATGAAGAACATCCTCAACAAAGCTCTAGTGTAAAAGTTCAAGACAAAATGATCAAGTTAAAGGCAAAGTGTAAAGACAAAGTCATGAAGCTAATCAAGATGTCAAGAACAAGTTTATGTATCAAGTGAGGAAGACATAAGTATGAAGCTCAAGAGGTATGAGTATGTTGGAGGTTACGACGTCACGATCACATGAAGATGCTGAACAAAGGCAAGAACAACCACAAAGACGATTCTTTAAAGATCACAGTGCATGAAGGAACAAGAACAAAGACTATTCTACAACGACACACAAAGCACAAGGAAATAAAGACAAAAGACCTCATCACTCCGAGCATCATTTGAATGACCATCCCTTAGGGGGAGATTGTTAGGATTTATTATAAAGTGATGGTCATTGTCGTTGTAATATTTTAATTAAGAGTATCGTTGTGTGAATTAGTCAATTTAATCAATGGGCTTGGACTTAAGCTAGCAGGTTAAATATTGTGCTCTAATTAATTATGTAAAAGCCCATAAGTCCAAGCCCACCTAAGTCCAACATGTAAACTATAAATACCACCCTTCATCTCATTTGGAAGGGTTGGTATTCTCTGGTATTCTCAGGTGCTTCAAGGTAGTCTTTGATATTCTAGGGTTTGTATTAAAGATTAAGTGTGGGATTAATAAAGTTTATATTCAAGTTCCACTCTTCTTCTTTAATCTTTCCTAGTATTAGTTGTATTGGTTAGGATAGATTTTAGGGTTTAGCAACTACCCCTTTCATCATTATTATTTTCTTGAACGACTATGTCATCTTCGGGTTTTAATTCGTCAATGGTTGTGAGAAGGACTGAATCCAACGATTCTTGTGGAATTAGCTTTTGCACATAATCTTTCACTGTCAACTCAACCAAGTTAAGGTCTTGAAGGTCGTCATCAGTGAATGTGGCATATTTCATAGATTTCTCTAAATCGAAGGTTATCTTTTCATTTCCAATTTCCAAGGAGATTTTTCTATTAAACACGTCTATCATAGCGTGTGCAGTAGCTAGGAATGGTCAACCAAGCAAAATTGGAACTTTCGCATCCTCTTCCATATCAAGGACTACGAAATCAACCGGGAATATGAATTTATCAATCTTTACTAGAACATTTTTAGCAATTCCTTTAGGGTATTTGTTGGGAATTACAAGTCTATACACTCAGTACTGCCAAGCTAAGTTAGTACTGTCAAGCCAAAGATGAAACTGCTGAAGATTACAACCAACAGTACTAATCAAGTTTGTACTACTAGAGTAAAAGTTAGTACTGCCAGACTAACTTTGTACTGCTGAAGATTGCTGATGAAGATTAATACTGCTATGGGATAAAGACGTGTAATGTGATCAGTTTAGAAGATATTATGTGTATATTCTATATGTTTAGACTTATCTGTATATTCTAGAAGATTTGTAGTTATCTTGTAAAGGAATCCTTAGTCTATAAAAGGAGGTCATAGGTTTAGATGTTTGATATGTATGTTTTTGATATAGCTTCAAGGTTGTAAACCCTAGTACTACATAGAGTACTCGTATTATTGAGCTAATAATATTGAAGCATTTTTGTGATATTATGTTCAATACAGTTTACTGTTTCATCATTTACTGTTACATTAATATTCTTCTAAGTGTTGAAGAGTAGATTCCGCATACTCTTTGACATTCACAAAGTTTCAAACAAAGTTGTTTTGGATTTATCCAAGGTAGCTTAACCTTACAAGCTCAAGGAATCGATCTGTGTTTGGGATCAACAAGTGGTATTAGAGCATAGGTTCTGAAACTTTGATCTAGAAGAAACATACCAAAAGAACTCTCTACTTTCATTGAAGCAATGGATCTTGAAACTACTCAAACCACTACCACTGCTAAACTGCCTATTCTCAAGCAGGGTGACTATGAGATGTGGAGGCTCAGAATTGAGCAATACTTTCAAGTGCAGGACTATGCTCTATGGGATATCATAGAGAATGGTAACTCATTCAAACCTACAATCAAAGCTAGTACAAGTGAAGGTGGTGCTGCAACTCAAACTGTATCAGGTTCTATTACTGCAGAAGAGAAGCTTCAGAAGAAGAATGATGTGAAGGCTAGAAGTATGTTCCTGATGGTTCTCCCCAATGAACAACTGTTGACTTTTAGCAAGCACAAGGATGCTAAGACCTTTTTTGAGGCTATAACAACAAGGTTTGGTGGTAATGAAGCAACCAAGAAGACTCAAAAGACTCTTCTGAAGCAGATGTATGAGAATTTTAGTGCTCCAAGCACTGAATCTCTTGATTCTATCTTCAACAGGCTTCAAAAGATTGTTAGCCAACTGGCTGTCTTGGGTGTAGAGATTTCACAAGAAGATCTCTATTTAAAGTTCTTGAGAAGTCTGCCTACTGAGTGGAATACTCATGTTGTGGTCTGGAGAAAAAAGCCAGATCTAGACACTATGAGCTTTGATGATCTCTACAAAAACTTCAAGATTGTAAAACAAGAGTTGAAAAGGCATGCAAGCTCAAGCTCAAACTCTCAGAATATGGCTTTTGTGTCATCTCCAAGCACAAGCAGTACTGAGGAAGTTAATACTACCTATGGAGTTAGTACTGTTAATCTTAAAGTTAGTACTGCTAGTTCATAAACTAGTACTGCTAGTTTAAGTAATGATACTGTCTATGCATTTTTGGCCAGTCAAGCTAATGGATCTCAGGTTGTTCATGAACACCTTATAAAAATCCATGAAGATGATTTGGAGGAGATGGATTTGAAGTGGCAGTTAGCCTTGCTGAGCATGAGGGCCAAGAGGTTTTTCCAGAAGACTGGAAAGAAGATCACTATCAATGGAAGTGATACTGCTGGGTATGACAAGTCAAAGGTAGAGTGTTACAACTGTCATAAGTTAGGAAACTTTGCAAGAGAGTGCAGAGGGCCTAGGAACCAGGACAACAGGAGCAGAAATCAAGACAGAAGAGGTTCTAGGAATCAAGAAAGCACCAGGAAGGCTGTAAGTAAGGAAGAGACTTCTTCAAAAGCTATGGTGGCCATTGATGGGCTTGGATTTGACTGGAGCTTTATGGCAGAAGAAGAAGCTCCTACCAACATGGCACTGATGGCACTTTCTGACTCTGAGGTATATACAAACAATGCTTGTTCAAAATCTTGTGTAGCTTTAAAAAGCTATGAAACTCTTAAAATGCATTATGATGACTTAAGAATAGAGCTTAACCAATCTGAATTTAATTTAGCAAATTATAAGAGAGGGTTAGCTGTTGTAGAAGAACAACATGTATTCTACAAAAAGAATGAAACTATATTTACTGAGGACATTGCTATTTTAAAAAGAGATATGTCATTTAAAGATTTAGAAATTAATGAGTTTAAAAGTGAATTGGAAAAGATTAAGCTGGAAAAAGACAGCATTGAAGTAAATATAGAGAGATATGCAGGGTCATCTAAAAGTATAGATAGGATTGTTCAGTGTCAGCTTATTGATAAATTTAAGACAGGTATAAGATATAAGGCTGTTACACCTCCTCATACTGGGTTATTTCCAACCCCAAAACTTGATTTGTCAAATACTAGTGTAGAGGAGCTCAAAAAGCCTAAGACTGAATGTAAAAGTGATAGTGAAGAGAGTTTTAAAGAGGTTAGTGAATCATTTGATACCCCATTAGTTGAGGAATTGGTGTCAGATGATAAGGTAGAGAAGAAAACTGTCTTTCCTGCTGTTGCTAAGGTAGAATCTGTTAAACCTAAACAACAAGAGAAACCAGCTAGGAAAACAGTTAAGTATGCAGAGATGTACATGTCACATAGTCCTAGGGGAAATCAGAGAAATTGGAATAATCAGAAGTCCCAACAACTAGGAAGTGAATTTGTAATGTACAATAAAGCTTGTTTTGTTTGTGGTAGTTTTGACCATTTGCAGGCTTATTGTAATTACCATCAAGGGGAAAGGATGGTATCTGGGAACACTTACAAAAGGGTGAATCACAATTATTTTCCTAAACAAACTCACCCTAGTGTTCACAGAAACATGGCTCCAAGAGCTGTTTTAATTAATTCTGGCCTTAAACACTTAATACTGCTAGACCTGTTAATACTGCTCTCCCCAAATCAACAGTTTATAGTGCTAGACCAATGTCATGTTATTCTAAACCATCACAACAAATTGTTAAAAGGCCTTTTCAAAACAAAACAACATTAACTACCAGGAAATTTGGCCCAAAAGTTAATACTGCTAGGCCAGTAGTTAGTACTTCTAGGCCAGTAAATGTTGTTAGGGAAAATGGGGGAAAGGCTGTTAAGGCCTCAGCATGTTGGGCTTGGAGACCTACTAAACCCAATAGTGCATCAATTATTATGAAGAAATATAACTATATTGATGCACGAGGCAGATCCAAGTCAGTAATGGCTTGGGTTCCCAAAGGAAACTAATTTCCTTTATGTTATGTGCAGGAACATCCACAAAAGGAAGAAGAAGATCCAGGATATTTTGACAATGGATGCTCCAGATACATGACAGGAAACATGTCCTATCTCACAGATTTCATTACATTTGATGGAGGATATGTTTCCTTTGGGGGAGGAGCCAGAGGAGGAAGAATTACTGGTAAAGGTACAATCAGGACTAGTAAGCTTGATTTTGAAGATGTGTACTTTGCTCAAGAGTTAAAGTTTAACCTGTTTAGTGTCTCACAGATGTGTAACAAAAAGAACAGTGTTTTTTTTACTGAAACTAAATGTTTTGTTCTGTCTCCTGACTTTAAGTTGACTGATGAGAGTCATGTCTTACTTAAAGTTCCTAGAAAGAACAACATGTACAGTGTTGATATGAAGAACATTGTTCCTAAAGAGAGTTTTACTTGTCTTGTTGCAAAGACCATATTGGATGAATCAATGCTATGGCATAGGAGGCTTGGTTATGTTAATTTTAAAAACATTAATACACTTGTTTAGGATAATCTTGTAAGAGGTTTACCTTTAAAACGTTTTGAAAATGACCAAACTTGTGTGGCTTGTCTTAAGGGAAAGCAACATAAAGCTTCTTATAAGTCCAAGACTCAAAACTCTATTACTCAGCCATTATTCATGTTGCATATGTACTTGTTTGGTCCTACTTTTGTGAGTAGTTTCATGAATAAGAAATACTGTCTTGTTGTCATTGATGATTATAGCAGGTTTACTTGGGTTTTCTTTCTAGCAACTAAGGATGAGACCAGTAGCATTTTTAAGAGTTTTATTACTGAGATAGAAAACCTAGTTGATAAGAAAGTAAAGATAATCAGATGTGATAATGGAACAGAATTTAAGAATAGAGTTATGAATGAGTTTTGTGATCTAAAAGGTATTAAGAAGGAATTTAGTGTAGCTAGAACTCCTCAGCAGAATGGTGTTGCTGAATGGAGGAATAGGACACTGATTGAGGCAGCTAGAACTATGTTAGCAGACTCTAAGTTACCTACTACATTTTGGGCTGAAGCAGTTAATACTCCTTGCTACGTGCAGAACAGGGTATTAGTAGTCAAACCTCACAACAAGACACCTTATGAACTCTTTAGAGGTAGAAAAACTGCTCTAAGCTTCATGAGACCATTTGGATGTCATATTACAATTCTGAATACCTTAGATCAATTGGGCAAGTTTTATGGAAAGTCTGATGATGGATTCTTTGTTGGGTACTCTATGAATAGCAAGGCTTTTAGGGTATAAAACATTAGAACCAGGAACGTAGAAGAAAACTTGCATGTAGAGTTCTTGGAGAATAAGCCTAGTGTTGCAGGAGAAGGTCCTAAGTGGCTGTTTGATATTGATGTGCTAACAGAATCAATGAATTATGTGCCAATTGTTGCAGGTACAAACTTTAATGATTTTGCAGGTACAGAAGATAGTTTTGATGCAGGTCAATCCAACATGGAGACAGGATCTTGTCAAGACTACATGTTTATGCCACTGTGGAAGGATGGTTTAATGTTTGATAAATCTTCAAAGAATGATAGCAATGATGAACCATGTAACACCCCAACCCGACAAGGGTCAAAATGCCACATTATGGTATCAATCAGAACATACAAACGCAAGCGGAAGACTTATAAACATAATAGTTACAAAGGTATTCTAAGGTAATAATGAAATACTAACATCTAAACATAATGAGGCCCAAAGCCAAATACAATTCCAAACTAATCTAACTGAAAATGAATCCAAATCTAATCCAGAAGCAAATGGGAGTCTATCGTCAGGGTAGTCCACTAAGAGCTCCTACGCACTCTTAACTCAAACACAGCTTCCAACCTAAAACCTGCCGCAGGAAAAGAAATGCGGCTGAAGTGAACAGATATAACCAAACGAATAATCAAATGTATATATAATATATATATATATATATATATATATATATATATATATATATATATATATATATATATATATATATATATATATATATAAGTGTATGGAAAGAAACCATAAACTCCTGTTGAACAAATATCATATGTCAAACGAATAAGGGGTCAAGGATCAACTGAACAAAATGTAATATATCATAAGAAGCAAATCATAGAGAAACATAAGGAGATCATAATGAAGTCAAAGGAAATCAAATAGAGAATCATAATCATATAACAGAACATAACAGAAATGCCCACGAGCTCAGAAAGCATGCCACATGCTTAGTCACATAATCATATCATATCATATATCCGTCAAATCATAAGATGTACAAGGAGCTGCAGACTCCAATGTACCAAAAGTGAAATGGGGTGCGTGGTATGCACAAACCAATCACTAAATCACATCTTAATCATGTGACAAATGGTAATTTTCCCATTTTAATAATAATGATTACTTTATCAGAAAATGCACACTATTTATTTTTTGACATCTATTACTGATTTTTCCTTTAAAAATGAGAGGTTATCTCATTTAATTACGTTATTACACTACGATAACTCAAACACGTTGATACATGATCCACAACACATTGGAACGAGCTCACACACGGACCACGGCAAATTCAACACATTACTAATAAATTAAACGGATCCTTATTTCTATACTTTGCCCAATCTTTTGGCCTGTTACTATTCAAAGTCCAACCCAATTTCTATAAACCATTTAATATCACTCGATTGATAAACCAAAGCTTTACCTCAATATCTTTTAATTTCAACACATAACGTTTACAACTTTTTACATGGTTCATTTCCTTGCATGCCAAGGATTCAAGATTGATAACTCATTTAACTTGGTTCGAACGTTTAAGCTATTAACGAGACGCAAAGCTAGTCACACTTGACACAAGCACAACTCACTCAATATTATATCAAACTCGACCAAATTTATTTTTATCTAATACCATTGCATTGTCCTAGTCGAATATGAGTCCACAAGTCCTAATCCACCACTTTTAATTTTTTGGACACGTTATAAAAGTTGTTTGGACCCTTTGGTCTATCGAACGACACACACATATATATACATAATTTGATCATAACCGAACCAAGCCATAAACCCTCCCTTTGATACCTTCATACTCGATCATAACCTCATCTTATCCTCTAGAAATCTCATAAAATCTTTGCTATGAAATCTAATCTCACAACTTGCCATTTTAAAACAATATAAGCTTGTGTGTGTGCATGTATATACTCGAGTAAACACACACACTTCCTTATTCACACTTAAACTCTTTCAAACATATTCCTCTCTAGTTTCTACTCACTGCTGAGACTCACAATGAAGCCATGATCAATTCTCTAATCGGTTGAACCATTTTCATGTCGAACTCGACACTTGGTGATCACTCTAGCAAACTTCTTGCAATTCTATCTGAGTTCTATACCATTTGAATGTATAACACCCCACCATTTAGGTGTTGTAAGTCTTTTACAACCCATTTCATACTCTTAAACATGTTCTCAATATCTCATGCATTGTTATATATGTTACTCGATCGTATATTCACTTTATATGCATTATTTACGTTCCTCGTATTTATTTTCGTCACATATTTGACCTCCTTTATGGATGGCTAGCTAAATAACGAGTTACATATTTATTTGACACATATATCTTCGTTTCATTACGTATCGAGACCTATTTCTTACAGGTCTTGAATCATATACATTTATATGTCATTCTAAATATTTTGTACCATTCATTCTATCGACTAAGAAATGACTCGTTAAATCCAATTCTATACACACAACATGGCTATTTTATTGTTCGACTCAATTCCTTAAAAGACCACCTAATAAGCTATACAAATAAGCTCATAATATAAGCTCATATAAGCCCTTTTTAATCTCACAACCAATCGCTACTCGAACAACTTGAAATCTTTATATTTTTATCGATTGGGCTTATTAACCCAATAAGCAGTCCATTAAGCAATTGCGATAAGCAGTACCTATAAGCAGTATCAATATGTTTTTAAGGTCATTAAATAAGCCCAAACTCAGGCCCATTACCCCTTAAAACCCCTCGGATCAATAAACGTTATTGGGCTTTATTCTTAACTCGTTAAAGCCCAATAAGCATAAAAATTAGCACTTTGGCTAATAAACAGTTCATATTGACTTAAATAAGCTTTATAAAGTTGTTAAAACTCTCGGAAATCATTTTCCACTATTTTTGTGATTTTTGGACTTGTTTTGCAAAATATATGTCAAATCGGGTTAAAAGTGTAAATTTCACAAAACTATGTTGCAAACTTCCATTTCAGTAACTTGAGGGTGGAAATTGTTAAAACAGTAAACACAAGGCTTAAAGTGTAATATTTGACCATCTTGGACTAAAAATGTAATAAGATACTAACTGAGGACTAACGGTGCAAAACTAACTCCGTTAGGGTAGAAAGTGTAAAATCTGTATAAAATCAAAGCCTGAACAGTAACTTTATTCCATATTCATTTTTATTTCATATTTTACCCTTTCTCATTCAATCACGTGCATTTTCATCATTCGTTTCAATAAATTTACTTTCGTTACGTTTATATTTATATAACGAGTTGTAACGAATAAACTTATGGATTCAATAACATAAAAACAAGATAATATTATGTATAATATTATTTTTGAACTTTAAGCATTTTAAGCATATCAATCACTCACATCACAAACCAAATCGTTATCCGTTACTAATTTTCACACTCATTATTCGTATTGAACCAAAACTGTCAAAATCTCAGACTTCACTATTATTCAGGTCGTGTGTTGGAGCCATTCCCATAATTCACTTGATTTCATATTTCACCTTGCCAGTTACACTCAAGGTGAGTCATAGCCTCACTATTACTCTTTAATACTCATTTTAAACTACTTGGGGTGAGAAACATGCTTACTTTTATGGACTACTTAAACAATGCTTTTGTTTGATAAAACTATTACCTGCTGGTCTAAGTACTGTATCCCAAATTTATGCCCATGCTCATGTACCGTTAATTCCTGCTGGGAAGCACGAGTGATATAAATAGATCTATTGAGGGTGACACCTCCATCCGTGTTGGAGAATCAACAGTCCCGATTGGACAAGCGGATGTATACCATGTTGAATAACAAGTGACTAGTGATAGAACACTTGCCGAGCCTTATTATTACATGGACACATCCCATGTAATTACATGCACTCATCGCATGCACACTGTCGTAGCTTCGGTAGCATGAAACTTAGCACAGCGTAATAGTCTTTCATATAACATTACGCACTTTGTAATGTTAACTCGTGAACTTACTGGTCTAACTTTACTGATTTATGTAAACCTATGAACTCACCAGCTTTTAGCTGACTTTTAGCATGTTTTTCTCAGGTGTTTAGTTGTTGATATATGATGGTGCAAGGCAGTGCTTGGCAGGGGCATAGGCACACTTTTGGTGTGTACACATAACACTCATGACCAGATTTTTTTTACTATGGGACAAATTAAAAACTATTATGGGCCTTGTTTTCCGTATTTCATAATTATGTAAAACTGATGTTTTAAGTAATGTAACTTCTAAAACGGATTAGATAATCCGTTCTCTATTACTTGTGTTGTGATCCAAATAAGTAGCACCCCAGATATTATTTCCATTGCGATCTGATTTGGGGGTGTTACAGATTGGTATCAGAGCTAAGGTTATAGAGAACTAGGTACACATAAAACCTAGACTATAACCGCTTTTTACAAAAAGTCAACCTATGACCGCCATATGCTCGCCTGCCTTACTTGCCACTTTACTTGCTACTCTACTTATTTTTTCAGCAGGCTTAACATATACTAACATGCTACTTTGATGACACATACTTTCGTGTTAATGCTTAGCATATACTTACGTGCTACTTTGATGACACATACTTTCATGTAAATTGTATACATATACATATGTACTTATATTATGACTAATACTTTCTAGCCTTACACTAAAAATTATAAGTATCTTCTATATACTTATACACGTAAACCATCTTTGTCACATACCATGTCTTCCAAATCACTTGATATTACCGAAACTATTCTCCGTACTATTCGTACATCACCTACCCTTCAGATCACTCCAGATGCTGAAGATCCCTATGTACAAGTGTCACAACCGCAACCTGATATGGAACTTACTCTAAATACACGAATACCACCACCATCATCACCTACTCATTCACCTCCACATCAGAAACTTAGGAGAACTACTGAGTCTTATTCAGATGAAGAGATGATTGGTTGTTCGGCAACATTCGAGATTGGGCAGAGTTCGAGGGGAACGCACCAAGAGACAATTTGGAAAGATGTTGAGCCAAACTCTCCACTGTCTGACGTTCCAGACTCCTCAATGCCAGACATCCCAGATGACGTATCCTCACTTAATCCCCCTGACTATAATGTAAGTGCTCGTGATTCGATATGGACCCTTCTTCATCAACAAGCCAACACACTAGACGTCCACACTGATCATCTGGAAAGGTTACAACCAACACGTTTCGAATGGTATGATCGTAACATTGACACTTTGTTTAGAAGAGCCGATGCCGAGAGGCGAGAGGTGTTTGACTTAGGGATGAAGGTTGATGAGATGCAGGATACTTATAACCATGAGCTTAGAAACTTGGATTCCAGAGTCCGTTGTTTGGGTAGAGACCATACTCAGACACATGGCAGGGTAGAAGACGTTGAAAGGACCCTATGGTTAGCCAAAGACACTGCGAGGAACCAAGATAAGAAGATTTCCATCTTAGAGGCCATCTTGGCTACTCAGATGAGGATGTGCCAGGAGTTCCAGAGATGCTTCGCAGACATGGAAGCTGCACAACTGGAGCTTGAGGCAGAAATTAAGCATTTACGCCAAGAGCGTAACTAGTTTTAGATTCATATGTATCGTTGCTGTACCCACTGATGCGTGGTTTTGCGACCTTACAACAGGTTTTACCTCTTGAGGGATCTCAAGAGGCTTGCAATCCCCACCAGGCAGTGTACCTGACCGATGTAGTATAGTGAAGTGGCAAGTACCGGGGGATTGATCATTCTCTAGGGGAATAGTGTTGTTAGGATTGAAAAACTACTCTAATAGGTCTAAGGGTGAGGGAAGATTCTTTTTGTATTTTTATATTTTTTATGAAAGCAAGTAAAATCTCAGGTTTGAAGGAGTGGGCGGAATTAGTTGCTAGTCAACTAACCCAAATAGCTAAAAATGCAAATAAAATAAAATAACTGAAAATGAAAAGGTTGTGGAACTTATATGGGGAGAAATGTGTTTACTTAGATTTCCTTACTCCCTAACTATCTTTTACCGGTTGATTAGTGTGTATTAATTGCGTGGATGACGGGTGTATTCCTTAATACCAATCGTGGGGTGGCGTACATACTTCCCCAACTCTACAAGCTCCTACTTCACTCCTATGTCGAGCCGGCTAAGAAGCTCCTAACATGGGATCACTAGAATTCGCTCATGCATTAAATACAACCATAATAACCTTAGTACGCTTTGGTTCATGTTTCTTAAGACGTTCAAGCAAGTTACCGTATAGGAGGTTAGCCAGTTTTCTTAAGCCTAACATCGATAAACAATCATCCAATACAATTAATAACACACTAACAACCAATAATCAATAGTTAGGTTTCATTAGATCTAAGCAAACACAAGATAAATCTAGCCTAGCATGTTAATTAAAAGACAAGAACAAGATATAATCAAACAACACATAGACATATTGAATGATTAAATGATTACTTATCTTCAATTAAACATGGGAGATCCAAGGGTATAAAAACCCTTAAAAATGGCAGAAATTCGTCTTAGGGTTTCTCCTCACAAAGTTGCACACAATGACTAAAAATTGCAAAACTATATATAGAGTTTAGTAGCTGACGGCGTCACGTTGTAGATCTTGACGCCGTCACCTCGCCGTGGCTAGGGTTCCCGGATGGTCTTCCTGACGCCGTCCCTCTTTAATCCTCCAAAATCCGCTCTGGCCTATCAAGGGTTGACGCCGTCAGAAATGTGCTTGACGCCGTCTCTCTTTAACTTAAACCGTGATGGCCTTGATCACCTTAACGGGTGACGCCGTCAGACTTTCCATTGTAAAACTCTCTGGCGCGTCACGTGTATTTTTCATATCCACCTCTTTTGCCAAGCCATGACGCCGTCAGGAGCAATCCTTGACGCCGTCAAGTGTACTTTTCCAGCAGCTTTGGAGACTTTGTCGTTTTCTTCACTTTTATGCTCCAAAAACGTCCAAAATGCTTCCTTTTCCAGATTTCTTCTCCAAAGTACCTAAAATGACAAAAGGAACGATTTAGGGCAATATTTGATCAAATAAATACGATTTAGGGCTTAAATGACCCCCTAAAAGCGGTACACTTTTCGCTTCATCAAATACCCTTACACTTGAGATTTGCTTGTCCTCAAGCAAATGCGCTTTTATTCTAATCAAAATACAAGTTAGGGGTCATTTAATGCTATATAAAAGTAATTACAACAAATAGTCGTTCCACTTTAATCATAATAAGCACGGAGATTACAGACTAGCACCTCACAAGTAGTGTTTAGATACTCACATCTCTCAGGTGTCATAAAAGTATATCTCATAAATGAAAACGTATAATATCTCTCACTACCTGTCATAGCAAATAGATTACCATAGGCTTGGGAAAGGATCAAAAACCTTCTCCACTAGGCGTAAGCACCTAAGATAAACTATCAAAGAGGGCTTTTAAATGGGTTATAACGTTAGGTTTAGGGATATGATAAACACGGATTTGTTGGATAAGGGATATTTTACTGGTGGCGAGTTAAAGATCTTGATTAATTACATGTACAATATGGCGTTGCTAAGCCAAGACTAGACTCGACTTAAGCTAAAAACAAAATAACAAAAACATAAAATAAAATAAAATGAAACGGGATGGTAGTCCGTATGTTTTTTCTACTTTTCTTTTTCTCATTTTTTTGTATTTTTCTTGATTTTTTTTTTTTTTTTTTTTTTTTTTTCCATACACTCTTGCCCTACCATCCAAAATAATACATCATAGGGGCGTTGCATTCCCCTTACACTTGAACTTTTACATAACTTTATAAATAACTATTCTAATGACTCGAATTAAGATAATCGAAACACTTGGAGTACTTTTAAAATATTTAGCACATATGGGGGTAATAATGTTGTTCTTCCCCAATACTCCATTACACTAGTACTTTACTCATGAGTCCCAATCGTCCCAAAACAATATGTACAAGGATATGACTCGACTTAGCAACCATGTAATCAATTAGATAATTAACTTGGGGTTTAAACAAATATTGTCACAATAATGCACTAAAAATGAGTGCATACAAGGTAGGCTAAGGCGATTTGGGTGTACATTTAAGTGGGGTGTAAACAAATTCTTACTTTAAGTAAAATGCTTAAAGTTAGAAACGAAAAGATAGGCTCTGAGGGGTGTACTAGGGGTATCGTGTACTAAAAATGAGTACAACGCAAAGGGTGTGGGAGAATTACTTGACCAATGTAGCCAACGTAATTATAACAAAAACACAGGTGTAAAACAATGGGTTAATCCTAATGCCTCTTATCATGTAGTAAATCTAACTACACGAATGTAGTCTCACTTGTGGCCTCGGAATGGTCCTAATGCAAGTTCTAGAATCTAAGTGCTACCGGTACACACATCATAGCATAAATGCTTTTCCTACCAATTCTAAGGGCGAACCTCACATATTTGGGGGTGGAAAATTTTTAGTGGTCCGGTTTTGTGCTAGTCATATAACTCCTATCCGTGAGACGCTCATTAAGATCAAAGTTTCACTCCTATATGTTGTAAAAAATTTTAAATTTGGCACTAAAATTGCCTTAACAGGTATTTCTCTCAGTTTTATTACACATCTACCATTAAACAAACAAAAATCAAGTGCAATTGTATTCTCTAAAGTATCATACTTTACCCCCCCCCCTTACACTTAAGATGAACATTGTCCCCAATGTTCAAATAACAAGATGTAAAAGTAAATAAGGTAAAAGAATGAAATCAAATACTCCCCTGATTCGTTTGGTGGATAAAGAGGTAACATGGTTAGATCTTCTTCCAAGGTAATGTAGAAGCTCCAAGACTAAGGCATCGCCAAAAGCTTGATTCCATATACATCTCCTTGTCCAAAATAACCTGTTAAACCTGAGAAAACAAACACGAAAACCTGCATAACATCGGCAGGATAAATTCTATATAAGGATATAATGCTTGTGGAATGATTATTTTGCAGATTCCTGGAGTTTATAAGTTAGAGATTTAATAAAAACTTTTTATGAAAACAAAACTTTCAAAAATTTCAGAAAATTAAAACCTGACGCCGTCAGGTTGTAAGGCCTGACGCCGTCAGAAATGATCTGACAGAATTCTCATGTTAAGTTTCCGGAAAATTTCTGGAAAAACCTCTACCTTACTTCCTGGAAATCCTGCAAAACATCATTATGATTCGATACAAGCATTTGACTCAAACAAATGCTAATATGTATGTTAATTTAATATTGTTACGATTCATGTTCATTTGTTCTAATAAACCGATTTGGATTTCCCTTACACTTATCTTTTGCAAAATACCTTTATATGTAGTTAAGACGAAGTTAAAAACAAAATAAAGCATTTTCACAATTTAGTTTTGAACATGAATCAATAATAATAAAAATTAAACATACATACGGAAACAAATAAAATCAAACAAACAAATAAATAAACACACAAAGCAAATAAAGCTTGGGTTGCCTCCCAAGAAGCGCTTTTCTTTATTAACGAGTCTTGTAGCTAGACTCAAAGTCCTTCTACCCTATGTAAGTGAGTTCGTCATCGAGGACGTCTTTAGGGTTAAGCTTGGATTGAAGTTTCCTATTGGTCCGCTTAGTACAATATATCTTTTCAAACTTCTCTCCATCTGGGTCATACAATGTCATCTTAATATGCCATGACCCATCTCCATCTTTGGGTGGTTTGTCCCAATCCCACTTATGATCATCGTCCTCACAAGTCCACTTATTCATCCCTAGTTTAATTGGCAAAACTCCTAGGAACTCAATCATCTTCCTAAAAACTAGAGGGTCTTCAAATGGATCCAATTCGGTGTCCCTAGCCAAGAGTTGCTCTACCGTATGTGTTCGGTTCACAAAGTCCTCTTCTAGGTAAAATGGGCGTTGGGGTCCTATGAAGTCTCTATCGATCCAAGGTCCATATCTAGATGGTCTCCTATTTAATTCTAACCAATGGGGTGTTGGTTCCTCACTAGTATCATAGGCATGTTTCTTCACATCATAGACTGACCAAGTATCACCTTCTCCTACCGCTATCTTAGATTCCTTACAATCAATCATAGCACTAGCGGTCGCCAAAAATCCTCTACCTATCAACAAGGGGCATGTAGGGTCGCTAACCATATCAAGGACGTGGAAATCGGCTAAAATGGTTAGTTTTCCAATGTGTACTAACACGTCTTTGACTACTCCAATCGGGTAAGCAACACTCCCATCCGCTAAGCCTATTATCACCTTGGTTTCTTCAAGTTTTCCTAGTTTTAGAGAGGTGTAGAGAGGTAACGGAAGTAGGTTAAGGCTTGATCCAAGATCGGCTAATGTGTCATAAGCCTCCGAATTACCGATCTTGCAAGGTAGAACAAATAAGCCCGGATCATCTAACTTCTTAGGTAGCTTGTTTTGAACGAAGGCGGTCCCTTTTTCGCCTAACTTGAGCTTCTTCTCATCCAACACATCAATAACCGGACTTTCAAGGTGGAGCTCCTTGAATTCATTGTCAAGGTTTTGAGTGGGAGGTGTTTCAACTATGTTGTGGACCAATTTGGATATCATAACTTCTTGGTCATTTTGAACGACTTGGGTTTGTTTGAAACACGTGCTCATGGAATTGACCGAATAATATTGTGGACAAGAACTAGGAGACGAAACTGATGAGATGGCATTGACGTTTAGTTTTGGGTTCTTGACTGTGTTGCTAGGGAGTGCTCCCATTTCTCGGTCATTGAGGGCTTTCAACAAAGTGTCAATCTTATTGGTCATCTCGCTTTGTTTTTGTTTGAAATCGGCTTCAAACTTGGCCAAACGAGCTTCTTGAGATGCCATAAATTGGGACATCAATCCTTCAAAGTTATTGGTACTACCATAATTGTTGGAAGGATTGTTATTGAAAGTACGGTTCGAGTTGGAACCGCTTGATTGGAAACGATTAGGTGGGTTGGAAGAATTGGTTTGTTGTGCGTTTTGGTTTTGTTTCCACCTAAGGTTTGGGTGATTTTTCCATGAGGGGTTGTAAGAATCACCGTAGGGGTTTGGCTCGGGTTTGAAAGTGTACCACTTGTCTCCCGCTCCATCGGTACGCGAGGATGCGTAGTCCGCAAAAGCTTGTTCGGGGAGTTCCACGCAATCACGAGTGTCGTGGGGACCACTACATAATTCACATGAAGAAGTGATTTTGTTCACTTGGCTTGAAGGTTTAGGAGCCTCGTAGGATTTCATAAGAAACTTGACTTGGTCTTCAAGTTCTATGATCCTACGGTCGAAAGTGCTTGAATTGTTCGAAGGCAAAGATATTGCCTTGACCGTTTTATTCAAATCACGGGGATCACTCCAACTTTCGTTGTCATAAAGAGCAAGATCTTCTAGGAGAGCCCATGATTGTTCCGCACTTAGATCACGTAGCTTACCACCAGCCGATTGGTCAATGGTTTGCCTCGTGGAGAGATTGATATGGTCATAGAAGATTTGGACTTGGAGCCAAAGTTCTATGCCATGGTGAGGGACTTTTTGGAGTAAGTCCTTGAATCGAGTCCATGCCTCGTAGAGGGTTTCGCCTTGACGTTGTTGGAACATCAAGATATCATTCCTTAGCTTGGTAGTTCTTCCTGGTGGGAAAAACTGAGCAAGGAAACGAGTGGTGAGATCATCCCAAGAGGTGATGGATCCTGCGGGTAGACGCTCTAGCCATTGACTAGCTTGGTCCCGCAGAGAGAATTGAAAGAGACGCAGTCGGGTCGTCTCTCGAGTGGCAACATCAAGGTCTATAGAATCAACGATTTTGAGAAAGTCCTTGAGATGTTGATTAGGATCTTCGGAACGAAGTCCATGGAATGCGCATCCGCTTTGCACCAACCGGATGGTGTCGGATCGTAAGGGAGTGACATTGGCTCCTTGAGTGAGCTCAATGGTGTTTCGATAGCCATGGTGGCTAGGACGGGAGTAGTCTCCTAAGGTACGGGCTCTAGGAGGTGGGTGTTGTTGTGGTGATGGGTTGTTGGGATCGAGGATATTACCACCTTCCATGATGTCGGATGGTAATGGTTACGAACAAAGAAACGAAGAAAAAAGATAGACTAAAGAAATCCTAGAAAAATAAAATAAAAATCTCACTAGAAAGGAATCTAGTGAGTAGACCTAATAAAATAAAAATTCAACCTAAACAATAACTATTCCCCGGCAGCGGCGCCAAAAACTTGATGCGTGGTTTTGCGACCTTACAACAGGTTTTACCTCTTGAGGGATCTCAAGAGGCTTGCAATCCCCACCAGGCAGTGTACCTGACCGATGTAGTATAGTGAAGTGGCAAGTACCGGGGGATTGATCGTTCTCTAGGGGAATAGTGTCGTTAGGATTGAAAAACTACTCTAATAGGTCTAAGGGTGAGGGAAGATTCTTTTTGTATTTTTATATTTTTTATGAAAGCAAGTAAAATCTCGGGTTTGAAGGAGTGGGCGGAATTAGTTGCTAGTCAACTAACCCAAATAGCTACAAATGCAAATAAAATAAAATAACTGAAAATGAAAAGGTTGTGGAACTTATATGGGGAGAAATGTGTTTACTTAGATTTCCTTACTCCCTAACTATCTTTTACCGGTTGATTAGTGTGTATTAATTGCGTGGATGACGGGTATATTCCTTAATACCAATCGTGGGGTGGCGTACGTACTTCCCCAACTCTACAAGCTCCTACTTCACTCCTATGTCGAGCCGGCTAAGAAGCTCCTAACATGGGATCACTAGAATTCGCTCATGCATTAAATACAACCATAATAACCTTAGTACGCATTGGTTCATGTTTCTTAAGACGTTCAAGCAAGTTACCGTATAGGAGGTTAGCCAGTTTTCTTAAGCCTAACATCGATAAACAATCATCCAATACAATTAATAACACACTAACAACCAATAATCAATAGTTAGGTTTCATTAGATCTAAGCAAACACAAGATAAATCTAGCCTAGCATGTTAATTAAAAGACAAGAACAAGATATAATCAAACAACACATAGACATATTGAATGATTAAATGATTACTTATCTTCAATTAAACATGGGAGATCCAAGGGTATAAAAACCCTTAAAAATGGCAGAAATTCGTCTTAGGGTTTCTCCTCACAAAGTTGCACACAATGAATAAAAATTGTAAAACTATATATAGAGTTTAGTGGCTGACGGCGTCACGTTATAGATCTTGACGCCGTCACCTCGCCGTGGCTAGGGTTCTCGGATGGTCTTCCTGACGCCGTCCCTCTTTAATCCTCCAAAATCCGCTCTGGCCTATCAAGGGTTGACGACCTTAGAATTGTGCTTGACGCCGTCTCTCTTTAGCTTAAACCGTGATGGCCTTGATCACCTTAAAGGGTGACGCCGTCAGACTTTCCATTGCAAAACTCTCTGGCGCGTCACGTGTATTTTTCATATCCACCTCTTTTGCCAAGCCATGACGCCGTCAGGAGCAATCCTTGACGCCGTCACGTGTACTTTTCCAGCAGCTTTGGAGACTTTGTCGTTTTCTTCACTTTTATGCTCCAAAAACGTCCAAAATGCTTCCTTTTCCAGATTTCTTCTCCAAAGTACCTAAAATGACAAAAGGAACGATTTAGGGCAATATTTGATCAAATAAATACGATTTAGGGCTTAAATGACCCCCTAAAAGCGGTACACTTTTCGCTTCATTATTGCTGTACCCACTGAACCGAGTAGTCTTCAGTTAGTGTCTAATTCATTTTCCAATAAGCTTGTAATTTCAGATCTTGTAACCGACTTTTAATCTATAACAAGCTCATTTTGTTATATCTCTCTGTTGTTGATTTAATTCTTTCTTTCATGCTCTACTGTAATGCTACTCATTCATGTGATGACTTCTCATACTCTCTTGCAAAATCTCATCATTTGTTAGTTTCTTTTGTAGACAAATGGCTCCACGCAAATCAAACCGTACTCGAAACGCAACTAATGCCACTCCCCCTCCAAACGTAGTCAACCAGCCAACTTTGGCACAACTTGTGGCACAGCAGGTGGCAGAAGCCATGGCCGCTACTGCCAATGTGGGATCAAGCACAAACACCAATGATAGAGCCGCGAGACCCACAAATGTCAGTCGGGGCTGCACATACAAGGAATTTTGTGCTTGTGATCCAGGAAGTTTTGGAGGCACTGAGGGAGCTGTCAGCTTGGCAAGATGGCTAGAAAAGTTGGAAATTGTGTTTCGCATCTGCAATTGCGAAGAAGAATCCAAAGTTAAGTATGCCTCGTATACTTTGACAGGCAATGCTTTAACTTGGTGGAACTCTTACATGAAGTCATCAGGAATGGATATTGCCTACGCTATGGCGTAGGAACAAATCAAAGCTTTAATGCTCCAGAAGTATTGTCCTCGCACTAAGGTCAAAAAGATGGAAGCAGAATTTTGGAACTTGAAGGTTCAAGGCACCAACATTTTGGTGTACACACAACGTTTCCAAGAGTTAGCATTACTATGTCCCGAGTTGGTTGCTACTGAGGCACGAATGATAGAGCGTTACATCGGAGGATTACCCTTGAACATCAGAGGGAATATATTGGCTGCTAATCCTAACGATATGGCAGAAAAAGGAGGAGATAACAAAAGAAAATGGGAGGACAACTCAAGAGCCAACCATCAGCCAAACAAACGACAGGAAGTCGCTAAGGTCTATTCTGCTGGACCCAGTGACCAGAAGGTCTATGCTGAAAAATCTCCTCTGTGTAACCGTTGTAAACTCCATCACAACGGGCCATGCTCCGTAAAATGCGAAAATTGTCAAAGAATCGGTCATATGACCAAGAATTGCAGATCACCAGTTCTTGCTACTGCTTAAAGGGCGCCAGTGACTAATCAAAGAGCTCCTACCGTCAAGGACAAATCTTCCCTTACCTGCTTTGGTTGTGGGGAAAAGGGGCACTTCAGGAATGAGTGCAGGAAACGGAGAAACCAAGGTAACAATGAGAATCAAGCTGCCGGAGGAAACTAGGGCTATGCAGGAAATGCCTGAGGAAGAGTGTATGTGGTTGGAGGAAGAGAAGCAACAGAGGACCCGAACATTGTTACGGGTACGTTTCTTCTAAACAACCGCCATGCATCTATTTTATTTGATACCGGGGCAGATAAAAGTTTTATATCAAACACGTTTAGTCAGTTGCTAGATAACATCCCTACAGCTTTAGACATTGTTTACGACATAGAATTAGCTAATGGTAATGTGGAAAGAGTAGACACCATAATCCGAGGTTGTACGCTAAACCTGTTAAACCACCCGTTCAACATAGATCTTATGCCAGTAGGACTTGGCAGTTTCGACGTTATTATTGGAATGGACTGGTTATCTAAACACCATGCGGTGATCATCTGCTATGAGAAGATTGTTCGTGTACCATACGGTAATGAAGTATTGGAAGTATTAGGAGATAGGAGCGATCGTAGAAATACATCTCGATTGAACATCATATCATGCACCAAAGCTCAGAAGTACATTGAGGATGGATGTCTCCTCTTTGTAGCACGAGTTGAGAAGAAAAAGAAGGAGTCTAAAGAAAACCGCCTAGAAGACGTGCCGATCGTGCGTGACTTTCCTGAAGTCTTTCCCGAGGATTTACCTGGACTTCCACCAGTCAGGAAACTAGAGTTTCAAATTGACTTAGTACCAAGTGCTGCACCCGTAGCGCGAGCACCGTACCGATTAGCTCCTTAAGAGATGCAAGAACTATCAGAACAACTACAAGAACTCTCAGAGAAAGGTTTCATCAGGCCTAGTTCCTCACCATGGGGAGCCCCTATTCTATTCATCAAGAAGAAAGAGGGAACATTTCGGATGTGCATCGACTATAGAGAGCTGAACAAGTTAACAATGAAGAACCGATACCCACTCCCTAGGATTGACGATCTATTCGATCAACTACAAGGTTCTAGCGTATATTCAAAGATCGACCTTCGATCTGGATACCATCAACTTCGAGTTTGAGAAGAAGACATCCCAAAAACAGCATTTAGAACTCGTTACAGACACTATGAATTCCAGGTTATGCCATTTGGTTTGACAAACGCACCAACAGTATTCATGGACCTTATGAACCGGGTGTGCAAACCATATTTGGATAAGTTTGTGATTGTGTTCATAGACGATATCCTGATCTACTCCAAAAACAAAGAAGAACATGAAAAACATCTCAAGATGATTCTGGAATTGCTCAAGAAGGAGGAATTGTATGCAAAATTCTCGAAATGTGACTTCTGGATTTCCACTGTACAATTTCTCGGTCATGTAATTGACAGCCAGGGTATTCACGTGGATCCTGCAAAGATTGAGTCAATTAAGGATTGGGCGACACCAACAATGCCAACTGAAATACACCAATTCTTAGGACTTGCCGGTTATTACAGGAGATTCATCGAGGGATTCTCCAAGATAGCCAAACCATTAACCACCCTAACTCAGAAAAATGTAAAGTACGTCTGGAGTAAAGACGAAGAAGAGGCATTCCAGACACTCAAAGAAAAGTTATGTAGTGCACCCATATTGGCCTTACCTGAAGGAAGCGATGACTTTGTCATATACTGCGACGCTTCGCACAAAGGTTTAGGTGCTGTCTTGATGCAGAGGCCGAAAGTGATTGCTTATGCATCACGACAACTCAAGACACAAGAAAAGAATTACACCACCCATGATCTAGAACTGGGAGCAGTTGTATTCGCTCTTAGGATATGGAGACATTACCTGTACGGCACTAAGTGTACAGTGTTTACGGATCACAAAAGCCTGCAACATATCCTAGACCAAAAAGAGTTGAACATGAGACAACGTAGGTGGCTAGAATTACTCAGTGATTAAGACTGTGAAATTCGTTATCACCCAGGAAAAGCCAACGTTGTGGCAGATGCTCTTAGCCAGAAAGAACGACTCAAACCCTTGAGAGTCAGATCACTAGGAATGACGATCAGTTCACCTCTCCCAACAAAAATCCTCGATGCTCAGGTTGAGGCACTCAAGGAAGAAAATAGACCAAGTGAAAAACTCTATGGTATGCCAGAGAATGCAAATGGCTTTATAAAGAGATCAGACGGAGTATTGTGCTTCAATGATAGAAGCTGGGTACCACTCTATGGTGGGATACGAGAGTTAATTATGCACGAGTCGCATAAATCCAAGTACTCAATTCATTTCGGAGCTGATAAGATGTACCTTGATCTTAAGAAACTATATTGGTGGTGTAACATGAAGGCGGATATTGCACTATATGTCAGTAAATGCCTAACTTGTTCCAAAGTTAAGGCTGAACATCAGAGACCGTCCGGATTACTAGTGCAACCTGAACTCCCTATATGGAAATGGGAACAAATCACTATGGACTTCATAACCAAACTACCAAGAACATCCAGTGGATATGACACGATTTGGGTAATTGTTGACAGACTCACCAAATCTGCACATTTTCTTCCCATCAAAGAAACTGACAGCATGGATCAACTTGCTCGTTTATATCTGAAAGAAGTAGTCTCCAGACATGGAGTACCAATTTCGATCATCTCCGATCGTGACAGTCGTTTCACTTCAAACTTTTGGCAGTCACTCCAGAAAGCTTTGGGGACTAAACTTGACATGAGTACAGCTTACCATCCCCAAACAGATGGCCAAAGCGAAAGAACCATTCTAACCTTGGAGGATATGCTCCGAGCTTGTGTTATAGACTTCGGCAAGAAATGGGACGGACATTTGCCCCTAGTCGAATTCTCGTACAACAACAGCTATGATACAAGTATAAAAGCTGCACCATTCGAGGCACTTTATGGACGTAAGTGCCGATCACCCATTTGTTGGACAAAAGTGGGAGACAGTCAACTCACAGGTCCTGAACTCATTCATGAGACAACCGAAAAGATTGTGCAAATTCGTAGCCAGATGCAAGCGGCACAAGACAGAAAAAAGAGCTATAAAGACAAGAGACGTAAACCTCTTGAGTTCCAAGTAGGGGACAGAGTCATGTTAAAAGTATCGCCATGGAAAGGCGTGATACGTTTTGGAAAATGTGGAAAACTAAATCCTCGTTACATTGGACCTTTCGAAATTCTAGAAAGAATCGGACCGGTAGCGTACCGACTCCAGCTGCTGCAAAAACTAAATAATGTACATGATGTCTTTCATGTATGCAATCTAAAGAAATGCTTGTTCGAGGAAACTCTTGCTATTCCTCTGGAAGAAATCGAAATTGACAATCGACTACACTTTATCGAAAAACCTATTGAAATCATGGACCGAGAGGTCAAGAGATTGAAACATAGTCGAATACCAATTGTCAAGGTTCGTTGGAATTCCCGAAGAGGTCTTGAATTCACATTGGAACGTGAAGATGAATTCAAGGCCAAATATCCCCATCTTTTTGTATCTTCACCTGATAACACGAATTGAATGTCGGGACGACATTCAAATAAGGTTGGGAGACTATGACAAATGATAATTTTTCCATTTAAATAATAATGATTACTTTATCAGAAAATGTACACTATTTATTTTGTGACATCTATTACTGATTTTTCCTTAAAAAATGAAAGGTTATCTCATTTAATTACGTTATTACACTACGATAACTCAAACACGTTGATACATGATCCACAACACATTGGAACGAGCTTACACACGGACTATGGCAAATTCAACACATTACTAATAAACCAAACGAATCCTTATTTCTATACTTGGCCCAATCTTTTGGCCTGTTACTATTCAAAGTCCAACCCAATTTCTATAAATCTTTTAATTTCACTCAATTGATACACCAAATATTTACCTCGATATCTTTTAATTTCAACAGATAACGTATACAACTTCTTATATGGTTCATTTCCTTGCATGCCAAGGATTCAAGATTGATAACTCATTTGACTTGGTTCGAACGTTTAAGCTATTAACGAGACGCAAAGCTAGTCACATTTGACACAAGTACAACTCACTCAATATTATATCAAACTCGACCAAAATTATTTTCATCTAATACCATTGCATTGTCTTAGTCAAAAATGAGTCCACAAGTCCTAATCCACCACTTTTAAATTTTTGGACACGTTATAAAAGTTGTTTGGACCCTTTGGTCTATCGAACGACACACACACATATATATATATATATATATATATATATATATATATATATATATATATATATATATATATATACATAATTTGATCATAACCTAACCAAGCCATAAACCCTCCCCTTGATACCTTCATACTCGATCATAACCTCATCTTATCCTCTAGAAATCTCATAAAATCTCTGCTATGGAATCTAATCTCACAACTTGCCATTTTAAAACAATATAAGCTTGTGTATATGCATGTATATACTCGAGTAAAAATACACACTTCCTCATTCACACTTAAACTTTTTCAAACGTATTCCTCTCTAGATTCTACTCACTGCCGAGACTCACAATGAAGCCAGGATCAATTCTCTAATCGGTTGAACCATTTTCAAGTCGAACTCGACCCTTGGTGTTCACTCTAGCAAACTTCTTGCAATTCTATCCGAGTTCTATACCATTCGAACGTATAACACCCCACCATTTAGTTTTTGTAAGTCTTTTACAACCCATTTCATACTCTTAAACATGTTCTCAATATCTCATGCATTGTTATATATGTTACTCGATCGTATATTCACTTTATATGCATTATTTACATTCCTCGTACTTATTTTCGTCACATATTTGACCTCCTTTATGGATGGCTAGCTAAATAATGAGTTACATATTTATTCGACACATATATCTTCGTTTCATTACGTATTGAGACCTATTTCTTACACGTCTTGCATCATACACTTTTATATGTCATTCTAAATATTTTGTACCATTCATTCTATCGACTAAGAAATGACTCGTTAAATCCAATTCTATACACACAACATGCCTATTTTATTGTTCGACTCAATTGTTTAAAAGACCACCTAATAAGCTATACAAATAAGCTCAGAATATAAGCTCATATAAGCCCTTTTTAAACTCACAACCAATCGCTACTCGAACAGCTTGAAATCTTTATATTTTTATCGATTAGGCTTATTAACCCAATAAGTAGTCCATTAAGCAATTGCGATAAGCAATACCTATAAGCAGTATCAATATGTTTTTAAGGTCATTAAATAAGCCCAAACTCAGGCCCATTACCCCTTAAAACCCCTCGGATCAATAAACGTTATTAGGCTTTATTCTTAACTCGTTAAAGCCCAATAAGCATAAAAATAAGCACTTTGGCTAATAAGCAGTTCATATTGACTTAAATAAGCTTTATAAAGTTGTTAAAACTCTCGGAAATCATTTCCCACTATTTTTGTGATTTTTGGACTTGTTTTGCAAAATATATGTCAAATCGGGTTAAAAGTGTAAATTTCACAAAACTATGTTGCAAACTTCCATTTCAGTAACTTGAGGGTGGAAATTGTTAAAACAGTAAACACAAGGCTTAAAGTGTAATATTTGACCTTCTTGGACTAAAAATGTAATAAGATACTAACTGAGGACTAACGGTGCAAAACTAACTCCGTTAGGGTAGAAAGTGTAAAATCTGTATAAAATCAAGGACTGAACAGTAACTTTATTCCATATTCATTTTTATTTCATATTTTACCCTTTCTCATTCAATCACGTGCATTTTCATCATTCGTTTCAATAAATTTACTTTCGTTACGTTTATATTTATATAAGGAGTTGTAACGAATAAACTTAACGTATCATTCGACGACTTTCGAGGAAACGATAATTATGGATTCAATAACATAAAAGCAAGATAATATTATGTATAATATTATTTTTGAACTTTAAGCATTTTAAGCATATCAATCACTCACATCACAAACCAAATCGTTATCCGTTACTCATTTTCACACTCATTATTCGTATTGAACCAAAACTGTCAAAATCTCAGACTTCACTATTATTCAGGTCGTGTGTTGGAGCCGTTCCCATAATTCACTTGATTTCATATTTCACCTTGCCAGTTACACTCAAGGTGAGTCATAGCCCCACTATTACTCTTTAATACTCATTTTAAACTACTTGGGGTGAGAAACATGCTTACTTTTATGGACTACTTAAACAATGCTTTTGTTTGATAAAACTATTACCTGCTGGTCTAAGTACTGTATCCTAAATTTATGCCCATGCTCATGTACCGTTAATTCCTGCTGGGAAGCACGAGTGATATAAATAGATCTATTGAGGGTGACACCTCCATCCGTGTTGGAGAATCAACAGTCCCGATTGGACAAGCGGATGTATACCATGTCGAATTACAAGTGACTAGTGATAGAACACTTGCCGGGCCTTATTATTACATGGACACATCCCATGTAATTACATGCACTCATCGCATGCACACTGTCGTAGCTTCGGTAGCATGAAACTTAGCGCAGCGTAATAGTCTTTCGCATAACATTACGCACTTTGTAATGTTAACTCATGAACTTACTGGTCCAACTTTACTGATTTATGTTAACCTATGAACTCACCAGCTTTTAGCTGACTTTTAGCATGTTTTTCTCAGGTGTTTAGTTGTTGATATATGATGATGCAAGGCAATGCTTGGCAGGGGCATAGGCACACTTTTGGAGTGTACACATAACACTCATGACCAGAGTTTTAGTACTATGGGACAACTTAAAAACTATTATGGGCCTTGTTTTCCGCATTTCATAATTGTGTAAAACTGATGTTTTAAGTAACGTAATTTTTAAAATGGATTAGATAATCATTTCTCTATTACTTGTGTTATGATCCAATTAACTAGCACCCCAGATATTATTTCCTCTTTGATATGATTTGGGGGTATTACAAATCATACCAAACATATACATAGGATGCATCCATACGCTCCCTGCAAAACTGAATACATATGCAAGTACGAGACTACACATACATGTGACAAAATGGCCGTGTGCGCAATAATCATATATATATTAGGACAGAAAGGAACGCCGTGGATCAATCACACCTCCACAGAAAGTGTCATGCCATTGGTGCCTCAATGAAATGGCCATGGTACCTCCATAGCTAGTTAGCTCGGGCAAATGAACAGATAAACAAAGCAAGGCTACCCATAATCATAACGGAGCTACTATAGCATAATCAATCAGAGCATATCAATATAATAGAATCTCATATCAATGAGATAATATACAGATCATCATAACAGAATCGATAGCAAACATAATCATATCAAATGATAATATTAAACGGATCATATCAACGAATCATATCAAGCAAATGAATCAAGTCAAGGATCGAAAAATCATGAGATCAGAATGCTTACTGAGAAAGGGTAGAATATCTGTACCTCAAACCACAAATGAAACCATATCAGAAAACACATGGATCGGAAGTTACTCCTTCTTCAGCGAATCTACACAAATTAGTGATCGTCTTATTATTTAAGAACCATTTCATAAGTTATTACTGATTCAGTACTTATTGTTGTTCAGATTGACATATTATGGTTTCCTGCTATTTATAGAAACTTTCCAAATTTAGTAACTTTACATATTTAGTAACTTTACTTAATTAGTAAGTTAGGGTTACATTCATAATTAATCAAACTTAGGGTTCATAGGTACTTCCAAATCATACATCACTTATTTAGGATTTATTAGTGAATTTGGATCACACTCTTATGATTTTTAAGGCCTGCCAAATAAGCTCCAAAAATTCTGAAATAATTCTCAGTGATTCCCATATCAGTTATGTACTTTCAAAATTTTTTATAGATTTTTTTACCTAGCACAAGTACTGATTTAAAAATCATCTTTCCAGACCTGTTCAGAAAGTTAACTGCACATACATACAGAAAGTTTGCCTTTAATTAACCCATTGAGACACTTTAGAAAAATCCACAAAAATTCCAGGAAGTCACAAATAACTTAAATATCACCCCTGTAAAAGGAGAGCTCTCAGTTCCTTGTGGTTTGAAAATGAAAAATAAAAAACATTGACTGGTTTTTAAGTTCCCAAAACTCAGGTTGACACATGATCCCATAAAATCCATAAACATGACCAATACGACTCCAATTCACTCCAAACCAATTGGAAAACTCAATTAAGACATTAAAAAACGTTTAAAAGCAAAGAACCAGTATTACACACTTATGAAACTCAAGCAATAGTGCACACATATTCATATTACAAAACAGTCCCGTTCAAAACCCGTTTAAGACCATTATAGCTCATGTTTACTTACACAACGCACCCAATGTTTTAACCAAACCATAACCACGCCTTTTAACCACTTCCATTCAGTTCGTAACCAAGTTTTAGACTTCACACAACACACACAAGGTCACGCATGCAAGGAAAATTCAGCCCCCATAATTAACGAGACATATCATGAATTAACGAAACCAAAACAAACCTAATACTCTAACTATTTTAAATCCGATTCACACGTCCATTTTTACAGGTTTCATTCACGTAAAATACACATGTTTTACAGCCCTCTAATGACACACACACAACTCAAGTCAATGAGCCACAATGAATCACATACGATCACACGATTCAAGCCCTAATCCCCGTATTAAATGCATGCGCCTATCATTAATTATTTAGGGTTTGTTTCCAGGTTTTAGGGCGTAATTAAGGTGTCATAAATGTTCATGTTAGGGTTGGTATTAGACTGAATCGAGTGGAGAAAATAAACCACAAGTCGACACATATATTGTTAGGTTTTTCATGATTTTATGTAGCTTTCACATTAGCGATTTATATAACCAATACAATGAGACACATCTTGATAAGATAACATGATTCATTTGTCATTTTAACATGTTTTAAGTTCTGATCTCACATATTCAAATAGGTTTCGACATAATGGCAAAACAAAAAGATCGATGATACCTCTTGGGTCGAATTTAAATGGACGAACAAAGAACACAAGATTCACAACAGAACCTTCGAACCAAAACAAAACCTTTCTCGAACCAAACCACACGATCGACCCCATGCTATACCAACGATCACCACCTGCTAGAACTTCTTCGTAACTTAATTTTCTTGAGAGAACAAAATAGAGGCTGCTGAATCTTATTTGCATTTTAGGGTTTTGAGTGGAAGAATAATGTGATATACGGTTGATATGAATGAGAGCTAAAGGGATAAATGGGCTGGAAGTGCCGAGTCTTTGGGGGAGATTAAGGGGACTTTTTCTCATTCAAAATTTCAGATAATGGCCCAAGTATTCACATATTATGTTGTGTACACATTTTAAACAAAACCCGGACCCTTTATATACTTATTAATTGTGTGATAGAACTTAGGAAATTATAGGTTGGTCAAATTTTATTGTAGCTTAGGTTAGGAGTTTCTCATTTGTAACTTAACTTTTTAATTCGTAATGGAGTTCAAACTTTAAGTCATATTCGTATTAAATGTTCAAACGTCGTTTCGGATTTTAGGTTGTTATAAACCACAACCTTCTTGTGATTCTGAAAAGGAGGATGTGAAGGTGTCAATAACCACTGTGAAAAATACCTCATTAAAAAAAAAAAAAAAAAAAAAAAAAAAAAAAAAAAAAAAAAAAAAAAAAAAAAAACTATCTCTCAGAATACTTATCATTTTTCCACGTAGAAATTTTTTTTTCTCTCTTGATCATAACTATTATCTTATGTGACGAAGATCACATCCCGAATAACCGTGCTTGCAACCCAACCTTAACTGATTTAGTATTCAACTGTATAAACATCTTTGACCTAAAACGTTATGAGGTCCCACTTATCATTTTACGTTATTTCGCTAACGTACGTTTAAAACTAAAACGTTTCTTATTTAATAAGAATTTATGAAACCCTAAACTACCATAACAGTATGTGAAGATAACGAAACCATAAAAATAGCAACATATAAATAATGTACAAGTCCCTAAAGCATAAAAACCTTAATTCTACTTTAACTCCCGATAAAACCCTAATCTCACATAACTATGAATTTATATATACATTTTACAAACCCTAATTTATTTATACAATATTTTTACAAGATAATATATTTACAAGTTATTTTAACTAGTGTACAAGACATTTATGCACAAAAACATTTATTCACAATATCTTTATAAAGATTATCTTTATATTTATTATAACGTATAAATTACAAACCCTACATACATAACTCTTAAAAATTATATTTTCCGAATTCACTAAATATTTTTACAAGTCTTTAAACCTAAAGTACAAGTACTTAATGCATATAAACTAAAAATTTCATTTATTTACTTTTAACTTAACAAAACTTAACATATAATTTTCACAACTTAATAAATTATAAAAACTACATTCTCCCCATATTTTAAATTATAAGTACAACCTTACTAAAGCTAAAGTACAATTCTTTTATGCATGAAACTATATATTTATAAGATTCTAAATAAAATCTTGATAATAGTTACTTAAATGACATTTTATGTAATATTTTTACACAATAAATTATAAAAATAATTTATTTATTTATTTAATATATGTACAACTCCATAAACTCAATGTACAACCCTCTAATGCACAAAATCATAAAAACTCAATTATATGTATTTAAAGTGTAATAAAAATTACATAAAAATTATAGAAAATTAAGAAATAATTAAAAATACATTTTTCTTTTTTTCCTAGCATTAGTACAAGTCTCTTAAGCTTAAGGTACAACTTTCTAAAGCACAAAAACCAATTTCCCACTTATATGTAGAATTCGATAGATACAAAAATGTGTCAAATAATTCTAAAAATCAAAACTAACTAAACCCTAAACCTAGAAACCCTAACTATGCCTAAAACCCTAAAGTACCATACCCTTAAGCATGATGTACCATTCCCCTAAGCCTAGTTCGAACCAATCCCTTTCATTTCATCCCACTTAGTTCGAATTAAACCAAGATCAAACCAAAACCAAACTAAAACTCTAACCTACTTAATCCTTAAGTCTCCAAATGGTAGAACCAAAAGTTTCCACATCTCCCTCCTCTAGAAACAAGCTTATGTGTATGGCATATAAGCTTACACATTACCTTCCCCCTCCTACACATATGTGTCACCATTCACAGCCATACTTCTAGGTATGTTAACTCCTATGAGAGGTGATTCATTGGACATTTGACTCTTGGTCCATTAATGGATGGTTTTTGTGAGTCCCTTGAAAAATCCTTTTTAAGAAACTTTTACCTTAGCAGTATGTTCATGATTTTAGAATTGAAAAATCATACTGCTTCCAACCATTTTGAAAGGATTAAGTGTATAACAGATAGTCAATCATAATTTCGGTTTAATGCAACCTCTGGTTGTGTGAGAACCAATATTTTTCAGTTATAAATAACTGCCTGTGTAAAGATAAATCTATTCAAAAGATTTTCTTGACAGGGTTTCCAGCTCGTGGCATTTGTTACCTCTAACACAAGTGTTAGATTCACTTTTGCTCGTTGTTCTTTCTATCAGATGTCCTCAGACTTGCACATTATACTTAAAAGTATAAAATGATAGAAAGTGAGTTGTATCAGTTACTATCTGATCAACTAAGTCATCAATTCAATGTGAAATATCATAACTAGATTTCAAGAAAGAAGTTTTAAGGAGTTTTAAATTCCCAAACTCAGTCCATCATAAAACTATTATGGTCAGCAGCTAATATCTCAATTCTGCTGTTTCCATTTCACTTGAAACATCATTTGTGTTTACATATTCATACCTGAAATTGTTAGTCTAAAACCAAAAGAACAATGTACAAAGTACTTGTCTTGCATTAGTATAATCATAAGACCAACTATATGAATAACACAATTTTAATTTTGTACTAGCAGCACCTTGTGTGCTTTAGCAGTACCTTATGATACATTAGCAGTACCTTATGAATCAGCAGCAACAACAAAAATTTATTTACAAAAACACATCATATTGAAAATTTAAAGATTAAGCATTCCAATACTTGCTACCAAGTACTGAAACCTTGAAACATCAAAAGCTTTTGTTAGCAGATCTGCAAAATTATGTTCTGAAGCAATTTTAAGAACTTGAATTAATCTTTTCTAATTGCAGTCTCTTATAAAGTGATGTCTAATTTCAATGTGTTTTGTTTTAGAATGTTGCACTGGATTTTTAATAATACAAATTGTACTACTATTATCAATATGAATAACAGTGTTTAAGAAATTGTACCCATAATCAAGGAGTTGGTTTTGAAGCCATAGAACTTGACTAGAGCAACTTGCAGCAGCTATGTATTCAGCTTCAGTTGTTGAATTTGCCACACTTGTTTGCTTCTTACACTGCCATGAGACAAGTCTACACCCAAGGAATTGACATCCTCCAGTTGTTGACTTTCTGTCCAAGCTAGCACCAGCATAATCACTATCCGAATATGCTACCAAGTCAAAAGGAGATTCTCTAGAATACCATATACCCAACCTTGGTTGACCTTTGAGATATCTAAAAATTCTCTTGACTGCAGTTAAATGAGAAACCTTTCGAGTAACTTGAAATCTTGCACAAACACAAACAGGAAACATGATATCAGGTCTAGATGATGTAAGATACATCAAAGAGCCTATCATAGATCTGTAATTGTGTACATCTACATTTTCTCCATCTTTATCTTTCAGAAGGTGCTTCTCAGAGTCCATTGGTGTGCTTGCTATTTTTGAATCAGCAAATTGAAATTTTCTAAGTATCTCTGCAACATATTTGTCTTGACTAATAAATATGCCTTCAGATGATTGCTTAACTTGCAAACCCAAAAAGAATGTAAGTTCTCCCATAGAACTCATCTGAAACTTATCTTTCATAAGCTTCTCAAATTCTGAACACATTTCTTTCCTAGTAGATCCAAAGATAATGTCATCCACATACACCTGTACTAACAGAAGATCCTTCTTGTGCTGTTTGATGAACAGTGTTTGATCAATCATTCCTCTTTGAAATCCATTTTCTAATAAGTAGGAAGCTAGTGTTGCATACCAAGCTCTTGGTGCCTGATGAAGGCCATATAGAGCTTTCACTACTCTGTACACTTTGTTTGGATGTAATGGGTCAATGAAGCCTGGAGGTTGTGAAACATATACCTCTTCTCCAATTTCACCATATAAAAATGCACTTTTGACATCCATTTGGTAGACTGTGAAGCCTAAAAATGAAGCATAAGCTAGAAATAGCCTAATTGCCTCAATCCTTGCTACTGGAGCATAAACTTCATCATAATCTATCCCTTCTTCTTGTGTGTACCCTTGCGCTACTAATCTAGCTTTGTTCTTGATCACAATTCCTCTTTCATCCCTTTTGTTCTTAAAAACCCATCTAGTGCCAATTACCTTCACACCTGTAGGTAAATCAACTAGCACCCAAACCTTTTGAATCTTGAACTGAAGAAGCTCTTCTTGCATAGCCTCTAACCAGCTTGAATCATCTAGGGCTGTAAGAATATTCTTTGGTTCAGCTTGTGAGAGAAAACATACAAACAAACAAGAGTTTGAAAGCTTATGTTGTTTTGAAGCATAAAGGGCATCAAGAAGCCCTTGTTGGTCTGAAGACATCAATTGTTGTCTTGTCTTCACACCTGACTGTATATCTCCAATCACATGTTCCAGGGAATGAACTTTGTGAATCCTTGATTGTGGTGTAGAAGGAACTTGATAATTTGATGGAAGATTGTTGAAATCCACCTCATTATTTGAGAATTATGCTTCTTTTGTTTCTGAAGGGCCATCAGCAGAGTCATTTGGCCGAACAGCAGAATCAGTAAGCTTATCGGCAGAGTCATCAGCAGAAACAGATATACTACCAGCAGCAACAGAAATACTACCAGCAGAAACACTTTGTTGTTCCTGAGTTCCATACTCTTTACTTTCATCTTCAACACTTTCTTTAGCTTTGCTAGAAGAAGGTTCATCAGTTGTCGAAGTTGATTCCACAATTGTACTTGACCATATTGGCATTATCACATCATCTTGATCTTTCTCTAACTCTGCCTCATTTGTTGTACTTGAACCTGCAAAATCATTAGTTTTTGCAACAAAAGGCACATAATTCATTGAATTTGTTAGATATTCCAGATAAAATAGCCATTTTGGTCCTTGACCTTCTACATTGGATTTGTTTTCTAAAAACTCCACATGTAGATTTTCTTCTACTATTTCTTTTCTTGTGTTGTAAACTCTAAAAGCTTTGCTATTAAGAGAATAACCAACAAAGAAACCTTCATCTGCCTTACCATCGAATTTTCCTAAATGGTCTAAGGTATTGAGAATTGTCACATGACATCCAAAAGGTCTAAGAAATCCTATTGCAGAAGTTCTACCATTAAAAAGTTCATATGATGTCTTATTTTGAGGTTGCACAACTAAAACTCTATTTTGAACATAACAAGCAGTATTGACTGCCTCTGCCCAAAAGTTTATTGGTAGCTTAGAATCAGCTAACATTGTTCTAGCAGCTTCAATTAGTGTTCTATTCTTTCTTTCAGCTACACCATTCTGTTGTGGTGTTCTAGCAACACTAAATTCTCTCTTAATACCTTTTTCTTTGCAGAAATCAT
Source organism: Artemisia tridentata subsp. tridentata (assembly GCA_021014915.2). NCBI lineage: Eukaryota > Viridiplantae > Streptophyta > Magnoliopsida > Asterales > Asteraceae > Artemisia > Artemisia tridentata. Next base: position 373,184,037 of record CP139507.1, on the reverse strand, counting down.
CCATAACTCTATTCTTAAACTCTGTCCCATTATCACTTCTAATGACTTTCACTTTCTTGCTTACTTGATTTTCTATCTGTGTAATGAAGTCCTTAAGGATGCTGGATGTTTCATCCTTAGTGGCTAAAAAGAAAACCCATGTAAATCTACTATAGTCATCAGTAATAACTAGACAATATCTCTTATGCATTATGCTCATCACTGAAACAGGTCCAAATAAGTCCATATGCAGCATAAACAAAGACTGATTGATAGAGTTAAAAATCTTGGGCTTACAAGTGGCTTTGTGTTGTTTGCCTTTTAGACAAGCAATGCATGTTTGATCATTTTCAAATCTTTTGTGAGGTAAACCTCTTACCAAACCATTCTTAACAATTTTATTTATGGTTTTGAGGTTAATATGACCAATCCTTCTATGCCATTTCATTGATTCTTCCAATGTGGCCTTTGCAACAAGACAATTTAAATTCTTTTTAGGAATAATATGCTTCATGTCTACACTGTACATATTACCCTTTCTAGGAATTCTAAGAAGTACTTGACTTTCATCAGGCATCTTAAAATCAGGAGAAAGTACAAGACATTCAGTCTCACAGAAAAGAACATTATTCTTCTTGTCACACATTTGTGAGACACTAAAAAGATTATAATTTAGCTCTTTTACATAGTACACATCTTCAAAATCTAAATTTCCGGTTTTGATTGTACCTTTACCAGAAATTTTTCCACGAACACCCCCTCCAAAGGTAACATATCCTCCATTGAAAGCTTCAAAATCTGAGAGATAAGACATGTTGCCTGTCATGTGCCTAGAACATCCACTATCTGAGTATCCTTGATCCTCTTCCTGATCATTTGAATGTTCCTGCACACGAATAAGAGTGTTAGTTTCTTTTGGGGATCCAAGCCATTACTGACTTGGATCTGCCTCTTGCATCAATGTAATTGAATCTTTTAAGAATAGTTGATGCAACATTGGATTTATGAATCCAACATGCTGAGGCCTTAACAGCATTTGCCCTATTTCCCTTATCAGCAGGAACTGATTGCTTAGCAGCAGGAACTGCTAACTTTTCAATTCTACCCTTTGGTCTCCAAATCTGTTTATGGACCACTGATTTTAATTGAATGGGGCTTAGAACAGTTGTAGGTGCATGTTTGAAAAATGTTTTTGCACCCTTAGCTGTTGATTTTGGGTTAATAGTCATAAATGGTCGAGCAGCAGAGTAAAATTTGCTATCAGCAGGATCATTTGGTCTATCAGCAGAATCAGATTTTGAGATAGACTTGTTTTTTACTACTCTGGGGTTTGATTTCTTAGAACTAGAGTGAAAGTGAGATTTAGGAGTTTTCCTTTTGAGATTCACTCTATGGATTTCATACCCAGATACCCATTGGTTGCAGAAAGCTGCAAGATGGTCAAAACTACCACATGTGTAACAAGCTTTATTATAAAAAGCAAAGTCATCACCTAATTGGTTAGACTTGAGGTTGTTCCAATTCCTTTGGTTACCTCTGGGCTTGTTGGTGGTTCTGTATTGTTCACAATATCTAACTGGTTGCCTAACATGCTTAATGTTTGATTTAGGCTTATCAGTATTGTGTTTGACTATCTTAGGAACCTTTGTTCCTACTTTCTTAACCACTTCAGGTTTAGACATAACCTGTTCTTTTTCATCATCACTATCAGTTGTACAATCTTCAACAACTATAGCATCTCCTTTCTTAGCAAAGGACACCTTGTCCTGATAATGTAAAGTTTTATCTAAACTTTTACTTATCTTTGCTACCTTAAGACTCTTACTAGTCTTAGAACCATATTCCATGATTGGTTCTTGAAACTCAGCTAAACCTGTATGTGATAGGTCAACACCTGGAGGTGAAGGAACACCTCTATATGGTGGAGGAACAGTTTTGTAACCTACACCTGAATTAGCTTTATCAATTACCTGAGCTTCCCAAATCTTATTCATTCCTTCTGAGGCATGTGCTAGAGTATCTATAGTTACCTTAACATTTTCTTTTTTAGTTTTGACTTCAGATAACTGTCTACTTTGATCATTAAGTAGTTCATCTCTAAATGCTATTCCTCTTTTTAAAGCATTTAAATCATCAGTAAACGTAGATTCATTCTTTTTATAATGAAGAATCTGTTTTTCTAGAACTCCTACACACCTCTTGTGATTAGCTAAATTATGAAGGGCATCAATCAACTCTTCTCTAAAAGCATCAAATCTCTTTTTAATGTCTTCATAATTTTTAAGATTAGGACATGAATTAGTACAAGTAGGAATAGTATCTACCTCTGAATCAGAAGAAGCCATTAGAGCAAATTCAGTGGCCATAAGAGCAGCATTTGGTGGTGCATCTTCTTCAGTAGCCATAGAGCTCCAATCATATCCAATACCATCAATAGCCAGCATAGCCTTCGGCTCTTCCACCAGTACTTCCTTATTCTTCTCTTGTTTATACCAAGTGTTCCTATTATCCTGCTTCCTTGGGCTTCTACATTCTTTAGCAAAATGTCTCAACCTATGACAGTTAAAGCATTCTACTTTCTTTTTATCGAACCCAACAGTATCATTACCATTTATGGTAATTTGCTTTCCAGTTTTCTGCCAAAACTTCTTAGCCCTCATGCTAAGTAAAGCAACTTGCCATTTAATATCCATCTTTTCCAAATCATCACCATCAACCTGCTCAAGGTCTTCATGATTTAAAGGAGAACCACTAGCTTGACTGGTTATAAAGGCATAAAATGTTGGATCACCAAGTCCAGCAATATCCTTTTGTACACTAGTAGAAGGACCACCATAAGTAACATTAGAAACACTTTCAACTTCATCTACCTCCTCTGTATGACTAACACTAGGAACTGATAAGAGTGCAGCATTCCCAGAACTAGTACTATAATTTCCACCTCTCTTTAGACTTTGTTCAACAATTTTAAAGTTGTTGTACAAATCATTAAGCTTCATAGTTTCAATTTCTGGTTTGTTCATCCAGACAATAACATGAGTATGAAAATCACCAGGTATACTTTTCAAGAACTTCATGTTGAGATCTTCCTTCTCAGTCTCAACACCCAACACAGCTAACTGACTAACAAGCTTGTGTAGTCTTGAAAATAGCTTATCAAGAGACTCATTACTAAAAGCAGTAAAGTTTTCAAATTGGTGCTTTAGTAAAGTCTTCTGTGTCTTTTTGGTAGTTTCATTACCACCAAACCATGCACAAATCTCTTCAAAAAGAGTTTTTGCATCAAGATATTTGTTAAAAGATAGCATTTGCTCACCAGGAATGGTCATAAGCAACAGGTTTCGTGATTTCTGATCATTTCTCTTCTGTATCTTTTCATCATTGGAGACTGGTCCAGTATTTCTTTTTCTAACTGTCTTCCCTTCAACAAGAACATCTGAATAGCCTAAAGTGAAGGAATCACCATACTGAATTATGTCCCAAAGAGCATAATCTTGAACCATGAAATATTTCTCAACTCTCATCCTCCATAACTCAAACTCATTGGGTTTGATCATGGGCAACTTTGCAGCAACATTTGTTTGAACATCTTGTACATCCATTTCTTGTTTCTTCTAAAAACAACAATATCAACCTCTATCTCTGATACCACTTGCTAGGATCCTAGACACACGATTAAGGTGGTTAAACCTTCTAACTTTGTGTGTATGATATGTTGTGTTAAAATGATTAAGTGCGCGGAATTCACTCAACCAAACTTAGAAGGTTGTGTATGTTATGGAAATGGAATTGTTATGTTTGTTAGTTAGCAATGAACACATAAAGATTATCACCAAACGATTCAATATTATTAAAGATAATAATACGAGTGACCTTGAAATATCACTAGGGTTACAACCTTGAATCTTATGTTTCTATCACTTGTGATATATTTGTGTTTGTTCTAACAGTTATGCATGTTCTAACGTATGCATGGACTAACTCTTAACACTTCTATATTTTTCACACACACTTAATATCACTAGTCTAAGATCTCTTTTATAGTCAAAAGATCTTTACAAATTGCTTAAAGTCTTGACCGACTTACTTGGTTAACTTATCCTATTGAGTGTCAGTACATCAGATACAACATGTATCTATGTATACAACTTGTTAACTAAGCATATGGAGTAAGATATTATCTACCGTATATTGTTGACCAAAATACAATAAATATCTTTTCGATCTTATCCTTCCATCAGCAGAGTTGTTCACTATCAGCAGGTACAATCTATCGCTATCAGCAGAATCATCAGCAGAGTCATCAGCAGAGTTGTTAAGCCTATCAGCAGAGTGAAATGCTCTATCAGCAGAATCAACATCATCAGCAGAAACCATTTTGCACTATCAGCAGAATTATACTTAGAGTAGAATCCGATATTAAACATCTTGAATATTTAATTCCCATCACATACACATCATCCTCCTACACCTCCATGAACAACCTAGAAACCCTAATTCATTTCTATAAATAGAAGACACACATGAAACCCTAGCACCCATCACAACCATTCGAACTCATCACCACAGCCCTCAAACCCTTTCATTTCTGATCCCACCAACCTAAACTAAGTTCAAATAAACCTAAGAAGCAGTAGAAAGGAGCTAGGATCTGTAGAGAGTCAATTCGAACCTTAACTTCAAAATCATGCCCTAATCGAACAAATCTAGCAAGGTATATCTATAGTCCTTTTTATTTACTTTTCTATACTTATTTTATGTCTAAATAAAAGTTAGAACATGTCTTGAAAGTCATAATAACCCAGAATTAGTAGAACTTAAGTTTTGTTTATAAAAACTCAAACCGAACATATTAATACAAACATATATGAAACGAATTTCTGGAAACCCTAGGATATAAGATACTTACATATTGTTATAGAGGATATTTTTAGAAGAACGTGGCAATTGGAATCATCGAAAACGGTTAAACGAGTCAAAAGTTATGTCGAATTGAAGTTATAAATAAACTTAATAAAGTTTCTGTAACAGCAGACGAACATGACGCAAAACGAGGCCTTTCTGGTCCGTTTCGTCGAAAACTTAAAACACGAAAGTTGTCCGGAATGTCGTTTCCTTCAAAAAGTATTTATACCTCGAGTCGTGAAAACGCTTAACAAATGGTCTTTTTATTTAATTACAGAACAGTTTTTGTTATACGTACAGCATCAGATGTCGAGTTTTGAACCTAAGTTTCGACCCTTTAACGTGTTCCTAAAATTCTAGATTTTGGCATAGTTAAAGACCACTAAGAGGGCTACGTTTAGGAAAAAGAATCACTAAATTTGGTTGAGTATCGAGGGAGAACTAGCCTTATTTTGTCGAGTCAAAACTGTGTCGAACCAACTGTGGTTCGAGAGTTTTAAAAATTAATTGTGATCTCGTGGGTTCGAACCATGGTCTAATTTTTCGTGAAAATACTCTTAAAACACTAATAGATAATTTGGCTAAGGAGTCGTAAAAGGTCTCGTCTCAAATCGTGTGAAACAAATCATTTTTGTGTGAAAAGGACTACGGGTGAAATGAAATAGAAGTCTCAAGGGTGAAAAGTGTCAAAACTATAATTAGTTTTGTAAAAAGGACCATGCCTGCTGTCGATCTGAACCCTAGGGGTGTAAACTGTCATTTTTGAAACTTAAGGGTAGAAAGTGTCATTTTAAGAAAGTCCAGGGGTAAAAATTGTATATCTTTAAAAGTCCGAGGGTTAAAATTGTCATTTTCATATAGCTTAAGGGTAAAACTTGCCAAACCTAGAAACTTGAAGGTCTAAAATGAAAATATAAAAACCCTAATTCCTATTTAATATTATTTTTATTATTATATTATAAAAAAAACAATTATTATTATTATTATTATTATTATTATTATTATTATTATTATTATTATTATTATTATTATTATTATTATTAAGTTTTATTTAAACTTAATATACGTTTTGTACCGTAACTAACAAACGAAGTATCCATTTAACGAACGGACGGAACCGAAACTTACAGATAAGAAGATCAGATAAAATATTACTTTTGAAACTACATATTGGCTCAATAAAGTATCTAATCACCAACCAGAAGGTTACAAAACGAACACTGGAAACTTATATATATTCAGGAACGATTACTGAAACTTGACATAACAACCCAGGTTGCAAGCCGGAGACGTTTATCAACTTTGTATAACTTTGTTTTCCATCCAGATTATCCAGGTGAGTTTATAGTCCCACTTTTCTTATTTACATATTTTCCAAATATGTGGGGAGATACATGCTATTAAACCGAACACAAGTATTTTCCTGATTGTTATTGCACTAGGCTAACTTACCTTATTATTGAGATTGAATTATTTATTTAAAAGACCCTCATATCATGCACCATTAGTCACCTGCTGGGTGAGCGCGAATATGTGAATAGATCTATTGGCCTGACGACCCATTTGTTCTAACCGGATGGATATCTACGTGGTAGCCGGTTAGGCAGATGCATTATATTTGATATCTTTAACTCGGGGGTAAGACCACTCTCATTTCAATCGTGATTGTGAAACCTGGAAACTGTTAACGCATTGCGTGTCATGAGGTTTAGTGCAATATTCCTGAACTACGATATAACTGAATTCTTTTACTTTGGCTTGTGTTCAAACTGATTATAACTTTAAACACTATAGATTCACTCAACCTTTGTGTTGACTTTTTAAGCATGTTTATCTCAGGTAACTAGGAGTATGGCAATGGCACGAAGTGGCTGTGGACTTTCTTTTTACAAGAGTGTCCACTTTGTTATCATTCAATGAATAATGTAACTTTTATCATGTATTTCTGAACCTCCCTCTGGGACCTATCTTATGTACTCTGATATTGAATAAATGAATGATAACAATTTTTATTTAAAAACGTCTCTTTTCGAGTCGTTTTCTATTCCCATGACTGTGAACCATGAAGTAACACCCCAAGCTTATATTCCGCTGCGTATCTCGAAAATGGGGGTGTTACAGATTGGTATCAGAGCTTGTGGTTATAGAGAACCAAATGTTTTCAAACATTGGACTATAACCGTTTTTCACAAAAACTTAACCAGAGTCCTCCGTGCCACGCCGTTACTGAAACGTTATTTGTATATCATCTATTGTTACTCGTTTAATCTGCATAAATGGAATAATTATAACTATAAAGTGGTTACAGAATCCTGATTCCCCTATCCAATCTATCCCTCTCATGTCCAGGCTAGGACATCAAGATGAAACCTTACTTAGAGCCTTATCCAATTAGGATCCTTTATACTAAAACTTCGTACTCTTGACATTTATTCTTACCTTTCACCTTTAGTTTCTTTCCCAAATGTTATTAATTTCTTATAATAATTTCTTATAATTATTATTTGAAAATTACCACAATACCATGTCTCCCGAAACCCCTAATGTTAACAAAACCACCCCAAACCCTACTCTAGATAACAGTTCCTTCCTACAAACTCCAAACATAGACAACCGACCAACTGGCGGAAACTAGGACCACTATTGAAAACAAGGAACCCAAGTATCCATATTAGAGACACAAAATTCTTAACCTACCACATGCTGTGCTAATAAGAGACGTTGCATTAATTGTTTTGGTAAAACAATTAATCAAGTTATTAATATCATGCTATAACCCAACATACCAAGACTTACCTAGACTAGGCTATGACTGTAGAAATTCCCTTTAGGATAAATTTCGGAAGAAAACTTGATGAATGAAGAGAAAGTCGCTGAACCTTAGCTTTTATTAGATTGTTCCTTAGCAAGAATAAATATACATCCCTATCAGCCTGATCATCAAACTAAAAAGTTAACTCTAAAGAGTTTCTGGTACCCACTAAATCAGATTTATACCTATCAGCTTTTGTACTATACCGTAGCCATGGGATATGTAGCATAAATATGACACTTATACTAATCTGTTATATATATAACAAATTAGTACAAGTTATTTATGACTATATGTGGTCTTGATTTTGTTGTATTTTGCTGTATATGGTATCGGTTGATGTGGACCAGTGATGATCATCTCACCTACACGTATGATAATTGGACATGTTGTGATCTTAAGATTATCATGAGTTTTACCTTGATAATCTAACATGAACAAAATATAAACGTATGTAAAACCTAGAAAGAATAACCAAACCTACCATTACCCGTACCCTAGGATAACCAAAGGCGAAAACTCAATGATAGAAAGACCATCATCTTAATCTAAGGATTCCCGACCTAGAAATTAAACAAGGTGCTACGTCTAAGAGAAAGGACTTGATGATAAGACCAATAGGAAAACCAAGGCTGGTGTAAAAGAAAACTAGAACTTATTAAGAAATCCCAACCATATCCTAGAATGACTTAGAATTTAAACAGAAGATAAATCCCTGTAGGAGATAAATAAATTGAGGTTTAGAAACATTCTAAGTTGTAATCCCTTTCAAATCTTACTTGGGATACGATGGATGTGACCTAAGCAAAATAACTACCTTTCTGCTATATAAATCCTCATTTTGTAATAAAACCCTGTAGTAAACTTAGCCTCTATTCCATCTATTTTGCTCATAGGTATTTCATAATTATCCGCTATTATACCATTAGAAATTAGGTTTACTCCTGAACAATCAATAGACAAGATCTACCTTGTAGGACCCCTAGACAAACTTTAAGATTTATTTCGAGGATTACCTTAGTATCACCATAGAAATTTCTGACCTACCACCGTAGTATGAATAAAAAATTTCTTAATCTTTTGAAAAATATTTATGAAGTTATTTTATAAAAACAAAACGTTGAACACCATCTAAAACAATTTGAAAAATATAAAATACCACCACAACTGGACCAAATATCACATCATTCAGTCCTCAGTTATGCATAGCCTGGCCAACTATGCCTAAACTAGGAAGAATCATGTCATAATTGGCACAGTTATCTTTTCAAATTTTCTAATAACAATTTGCATTCCAAAGCAAAATATTGAAAAATCTTTCATAACATATCACTTTTGATTTGATACAATAAAATTCTACCACTACTACCCATTACCTCTAGGATAGGAAATTAACAAGAATTGAGGATAGAAAACTATTAGAAATTATGAAAAACCCAAAACGATACAAATTTCATTAGGAATCTTGGAAGATAGTACATAGTTAACAACGGAAATGCTAAAATTACAAGGATTACATAATTTCATTAAAGGTTACCTAGGAAACATACAAAGACCTTATAGAATACCTAGATATTACAATTTAAACTAGGAATCATGAAAATTCATACATAGGGAAATAATTAGGAACGGAAGTACTAAGGTTACAATAATTACAAGATAAGGAATAGATTCACTAATAGGTTGACCCACCATGAAAATAAGGATCGCCACCAACAACACTATAGCTAGAGCCACAACAGGATGAAGAATCTTGACTATCCTGCGTAGTAAGTACCACGAGACTAAATATTAGGCATAAGAATAAATAAGCTTTATTTGAGGATTACATAGAAAAACAACCCTTACCCCCATATCTTGTCAACCCCGATAGTAAAGACCACAATAGGCATAAGGACCGCAAGGACACAAACTAGGAACGCATGATCTTCGTTCGGAACATAAGCTAAATAGGAAATCGCAAGGACCACATAGACGATTGCGAGGAATGTAACGAGATGCGGCATTTTGAGGTTTTTAGGAGAGAAATTGATGGTGAAAGAATGAGGATTAGAAATGAGGTATTTATAAGTGGGAAAACTAGTCGTTATAGCCATTAACTAGCCGTTATTTTGACCGTTAAAACACTGTTCATCGAACTTAGGAAATTCGACCGTTGCACAGTAACTTATTAGGTGGCAAAACATTCAAATTTATTTCATCCAGTAAGAAAAAAAAAAAAAAAAAAAAAAAAAAAGACTGACCAAACTACATTCCCTTAGGTATCGAATAGAAATTCCTAGACAACTCTTTTAGATCAAAACTATAATTGAGGATTAGTAGCAAAAAGATATTTTTGGAGACATAGGACATAAAGATAAAATAATATTATATTATTTTATTTTTAACTTGAGGCATTTTAAGCATATCCAACTCTCATCCTAAACTAAATCGCTGTACGATTTATTCCTTTCTCATGTTCCCTATCTGAATAGGTTAGAAATTTGAATCTAGCTATCTCTATACTTCATTTTCCCAATTTCCACAAGCAACCGAGATTCCCTTGACGGTGGGTGACTGTAACCACTGTGAAAAATCCCTCATTAAAAAAAAAAAAAAAAAAAAAAAAAAAAAAAAAAAAAAACAACTATCTCTCAGAATACTTATCCTTTTTCCACGTAGAAATTTTTTTTTTCTCTCTTGATCATAACTATTATCTTATGTGACGAAGATCACATCCCAAATAACCGTGCTTGCAACCCAACCTTAACTGATTTAGTATTCAACTGTATAAACATCTTTGACCTAAAACGTTATGAGGTCCCACTTATCATTTTACGTTATTTCGCTAACGTACGTTTAAAACTAAAACGTTTCTTATTTAATAAGAATTTATGAAACCCTAAACTACCATAACAATATGTGAAGATAACGAAACCATAAAAATAGCAACATATAAATAATGTACAAGTCCCTAAAGCATAAAAACCTTAATTCTACTTTAACTCCCGATAAAACCCTAATCTCACATAACTATGAATTTATATATACATTTTACAAACCCTAATTTATTTATACAATATTTTTACAAGATAATATATTTACAAGTTATTTAAACTAGTGTACAAGTCATTTATGCACAAAAACATTTATTCACAATATCTTTATAAAAATTATCTTTATATTTATTATAACGTATAAATTACAAACCCTACATACATAACTCTTAAAAATTATATTTTCCAAATTCACTAAATATTTTTACAAGTCTTTAAACCTAAAGTACAAGTACTTAATGCATATAAACTAAAAATTTCATTTATTTACTTTTAACTTAACAAAACTTAACATATAATTTTCACAACTTAATAAATTATAAAAACTACATTCTCCTCATATTTTAAATTATAAGTACAACCTTACTAAAGCTAAAGTACAATTCTTTTATGCATGAAACTATATATTTATAAGATTCTAAATAAAATCTTGATAATAGTTACTTAAATGACATTTTATGTAATATTTTTACACCATAAATTATAAAAATAATTTATTTATTTATTTAATATATGTACAACTCCATAAACTCAATGTACAACCCTCTAATGCACATAATCATAAAAACTCAATTATATGTATTTAAAGTGTAATAAAAATTACATAAAAATTATAGAAAATTAAGAAATAATTAAAAATACATTTTTCTTTTTTTCCTAGCATTAGTACAAGTCTCTTAAGCTTAAGGTACAACTTTCTAAAGCACAAAAACCAATTTCCCACTTATATGTAGAATTCGATAGATACAAAAATGTGTCAAATAATTCTGAAAATCAAAACTAACTAAACCCTAAACCTAGAAACCCTAACTATGCCTAAAACCCTAAAGTACCATACCCTTAAGCATGATGTACCATTCCCCTAAGCCTAGTTCGAACCAATCCCTTTCATTTCATCCCACTTAGTTCGAATTAAACCAAGATCAAACCAAAACCAAACTAAAACTCTAACCTACTTAATCCTTAAGGCTCCAAATGGTAGAACCAAAAGTTTCCACATCTCCCTCCTCTAGAAACAAGCTTATGTGTATGGCATATAAGCTTACACATTACCTTCCCCCTCCTACACATATGTGTCACCATTCACAGCCATACACATCATCCTCCTACACCTCCATGAACAACCTAGAAACCCTAATTCATTTCTATAAATAGAAGACACACATGAAACCCTAGCACCCATCACAACCATTCGAACTCATCACCACAGCCCTCAAACCCTTTCATTTCTGATCCCACCAACCTAAACTAAGTTCAAATAAACCTAAGAAGCAGTAGAAAGGAGCTAGGATCTGTAGAGAGTCAATTCGAACCTTAACTTCAAAATCATGCCCTAATCGAACAAATCTAGCAAGGTATATCTATAGTCCTTTTTATTTACTTTTCTATACTTATTTTATGTCTAAATAAAAGTTAGAACATGTCTTGAAAGTCATAATAACCCAGAATTAGTAGAACTTAAGTTTTGTTTATAAAAACTCAAACCGAACATATTAATACAAACATATATGAAACGAATTTCTGGAAACCCTAGGATATAAGATACTTACATATTGTTATAGAGGATATTTTTAGAAGAACGTGGCAATTGGAATCATCGAAAACGGTTAAACGAGTCAAAAGTTATGTCGAATTGAAGTTATAAATAAACTTAATAAAGTTTCTGTAACAGCAGACGAACATGACGCAAAACGAGGCCTTTCTGGTCCGTTTCGTCGAAAACTTAAAACACGAAAGTTGTCCGGAATGTCGTTTCCTTCAAAAAGTATTTATACCTCGAGTCGTGAAAACGCTTAACAAATGGTCTTTTTATTTAATTACAGAACAGTTTTTGTTATACGTACAGCATCAGACGTCGAGTTTTGAACCTAATTTTCGACCCTTTAACGTGTTCCTAAAATTTTAGATTTTGGCATAGTTAAAGACCACTAAGAGGGCTACGTTTAGGAAAAAGAATCACTAAATTTGGTTGAGTATCGAGGGAGAACTAGCCTTATTTTGTCGAGTCAAAACTGTGTCGAACCAACTGTGGTTCGAGAGTTTTAAAAATTAATTGTGATCTCGTGGGTTCGAACCATGGTCTAATTTTTCGTGAAAATACTCTTAAAACATTAATAGATAATTTGGCTAAGGAGTCGTAAAAGGTCTCGTCTCAAATCGTGTGAAACAAATCATTTTTGTGTGAAAAGGACTACGGGTGAAATGAAATAGAAGTCTCAAGGGTGAAAAGTGTCAAAACTCTAATTAGTTTTGTAAAAAGGACCATGCCTGCTGTCGATCTGAACCCTAGGGGTGTAAACTGTCATTTTTGAAACTTAAGGGTAGAAAGTGTCATTTTAAGAAAGTCCAGGGGTAAAAATTGTATATCTTTAAAAGTCCGAGGGTGAAAATTGTCATTTTCATATAGTTTGAGGGTAAAACTTGCCAAACCTAAAAACTTGAAGGTCTAAAATGAAAATATAAAAACACTAATTCCTATTTAATATTATTTTTATTATTATATTATAAAAAAAAAATATTATTATTATTATTATTATTATTATTATTATTATTATTATTAAGTTTTATTTAAACTTAATATACGTTTTGTACCGTAACTAACAAACGAAGTATCCATTTAACGAACGGACGGAACCGAAACTTACAGATAAGAAAATAAGATAAAATATTACTTTTGAAACTACATATTGGCTCAATAAAGTATCTAATCACCAACCAGAAGGTTACAAAACGAACACTGGAAACTTATATATATTCAGGAACGATTACTGAAACTTGACATAACAACCCAGGTTGCAAGCCGGAGACGTTTATCAACTTTGTATAACTTTGTTTTCCATCCAGATTATCCAGGTGAGTTTATAGTCCCACTTTTCTTATTTACATATTTTCCAAATATGTGGGGAGATACATGCTATTAAACCGAACACAAGTATTTTCCTGATTGTTATTGCACTAGGCTAACTTACCTTATTATTGAGATTGAATTATTTATTTAAAAGACCCTCATATCATGCACCATTAGTCACCTGCTGGGTGAGCGCGAATATGTGAATAGATCTATTGGCCTGACGACCCATTTGTTCTAACCGGATGGATATCTACGTGGTAGCCGGTTAGGCAGATGCATTATATTTGATATCTTTAACTCGGGGGCAAGACCACTCTCATTTCAATCGTGATTGTGGAACCTGGAAACTGTTAACGCATTGCGTGTCATGAGGTTTAGTGCAATATTCCTGAACTACGATATAACTGAATTCTTTTACTTTGGCTTGTGTTCAAACTGATTATAACTTTAAACACTATAGATTCACTCAACCTTTGTGTTGACTTTTTAAGCATGTTTATCTCAGGTAACTAGGAGTATGGCAATGGCACGAAGTGGCTGTGGACTTTCTTTTTACAAGAGTGTCCACTTTGTTATCATTCAATGAATAATGTAACTTTTATCATGTATTTCTGAACCTCCCTCTGGGACCTATCTTATGTACTCTGATATTGAATAAATGAATGATAACAATTTTTATTTAAAAACGTCTCTTTTCGAGTCGTTTTCTATTCCCATGACTGTGAACCATGAAGTAACACCCCAAGCTTATATTCCGCTGCGTATCCCGAAAATGGGGGTGTTACAGGATGATGAAGGTGTCAATAAAGAAAGTGGAGTTGATGATCAAGAGAGGCCTGAAAGCAGTACTAAAGATATTAATACTGCTGAGCATGTTAGTACTGCTGGGCCAGATATTAGTATTACTGAGCCAAATGATAATACTGCTAGCCCAACAGTTACTACTAATGCTAATTTTTCTGATGATGAAGTGGATCTAAACAACATGCCTAACACCTATCAAGCTCCTACAACTCCAAATACAAGAATTCCTAAAGATCATTCACTTGATCTTGTGATTGGTGATATACAGTCTGGTGTAAAGACAAAAAGAATGACAATGACACAACCTACAGATGAACAAAGTTTCCTTATTGTTGTGTATGAAGGGAAAACACATGAAGACCTTCATACTTGTTTATTTTCTTGTTTCTTATCTCAAGAAGAACCCAAGAAAATTGCCAAAGCTCTAAGTGACCCATCCTGGGTAGAAGCAATGCAAGAGGAGCTTTTATAGTTTAAGCTTCAAAAGGTTTGGGTTCTAGTAGATTTGCCTAAGGGAAAGTGGGTAATTGGTACAAAATGGGTATTTAGGAACAAGAAAGATGAGAGAGGCATTGTCATTAGGAATAAAGCAGGGCTGGTTGCACAGGGTTATACACAAGAAGAAGGTATAGACTATGATGAGGTTTTTGCCCCAGTGGCAAAAATTAAGGCAATAAGGCTGTTCTTAGCTTATGCTTCTTTTATGGGATTCTTGGTGTATCAGATGGATGTGAAGAGTGCTTTCCTGTATGGTACAATTGATGAAGAGGTTTATGTTACTCAACCACCAGGGTTTGAATATCCTGACAAAGTCTACAAGGTGGTGAAAGCTCTCTATGGTTTTCATCAAGCTCCAAGATCCTGGTATGAAACCTTGGCCAAATACTTATTGGACAATGGGTTTCACAGAGGAAAGATAGACTAGACATTGTTTATCAATAGGCAAAAAGGGGATATTTTGCTTGTCCAGGTCTATGTTGATGACATTATTTTTGGCTCTACAAAGAAGGAGATGTGTACTGAGTTTGAGAAACTGATGCATGACAAGTTTCAAATCAGTTCCATGGGAGAACTAAATTTCTTCTTAGGGTTACAAGTCAAGCAAATGGAAGATGGTATATTTATCAGTCAGGATAAATATGTAGCTGATATCTTGAAGAAATTTGGGTATACTGATGTCAAGACAGCTAGCACCCCAATGGATCCAGACAAACCTTTGCTCAAAGACATAGATGGTGATGATGTTGATGTTCATCTCTACAGATCAATGATTGGGTCATTGATGTATCTTACATCATCTAGACTAGACATTATGTTTGAAGTATGTGCATGTGCAAGGTTTCAAGTTACACCTAAGGTTTCCCACTTACATGCTATGAAAAGGATCTTTAGGTATCTAAAAGGCCAACCTAAATTAGGTCTTGGGTATCCTAGAGAATCTTTATTTGATCTGGTGGCATATAGTGATAGTGACTATGCTGGTGCAAGTTTAGATAGGAAGTCAACAACAGGTGGTTGTCAGTTCCTAGGATGCAGATTGATTTCATAGCAGTGTTAGAAGCAAACTGTGGTTGCCAATTCTACAACTGAAGCTGAATATGTAGCTGCTGCTAGTTGCTGTGGACAAGTACTCTGGATTCAGAATCAAATGTTGGACTATGGGTATAATTTTATGCACACCATGATTTTCATTGACAATAACAGTACTATATGTATTATTAAAAATCCTGTTTTGCATTATAAAACAAAACAAATAGAGATTAGACATCATTTTATAATAGACTGCTATGATAAAAAGTTAATTCAAGTTGTTAAAATAGACACAGATAACAATTTTGCAGATTTACTTATAAAAGGTTTTGATGTTGGAAGATTTTTGTACTTGGTTGCAAGTATTGGAATGTTAAATCCATAAAGTTTTTGTCTCTTTGTGACTTTGTAGAGTTTTATACAGGATTAGTATCATTACTGTTAGTGGTTTCAGTTTGTACTACTAGTGCAAATTATTACTATCGAGTTAAAACTGTTAGTCATAATTAATACTTTTATGAAGAAAATGTTTTGGATTGTGTTTTCTTGGTTTTAGACTAACATTTGCAGGATAAGCAAGTAGTATGATTGGTATTGATGCTGTGTGAGAAGCAAAAGTGGTGGAATGTTTGCAATGATGTTGCTAAAAGCTGGTGAAACTGATTCATGATAGAGAGGATTTGGGGATCACTTGACAAGGGTTTTACACCTGAGTTGGGAGGTTCTTTAAAATCTCTTTCTTGAAATCAACCTATGTTTATCAGGTGGTATTTTGTACACGAATTGATGGTTTTTGGTTAGTCAGATAGTAACTGATCTAATTCTCTCTTTTCCATTCTATCATTTGATAGTATGTTAGTCTAAGGACATCTGGTTTAGAGAACATCGAGCAAAAGTGAATCTAATGCATTTGCGTTAGAGGTAACATCTGCCACGAGCTAGAAACCCTGCCAAGAAGGCTCTTTTAATGAGTCTATCTACTCACAGGCAGTATTTATATTGATATCATTGGTTCTCACACAACCAGAGGTTAAATGCAACCGAAAATGATTAAGTGTCTTCCTTTACACTAAATCCCTTCAAAAGTTTGAGTGCAGTATTGTTTTATACAAAATTTGAGTTAATACTGTTGGGGAAAGTTAATACTGTTTTTATAAAAGTTTGTGCTGCAAGGCAAAAGTTTATACTTCCAGGCAAAAACTTTGTACTACTTGGTAACCGTTAGTGCTTTTTGGGAGTAACCATTTTTTAAATATAGCCGTTGAGTGATTTATGTTTTTCTTATAGGTTTCCTAAATTGGATAATTCACATAATTTCTTTAACTTAAAAGATTTTATTTTCGATAATGAAAAGATTTATTCAAGTCGGTCCAATTGAAACCCTAAGTGTTCTTTATATACTCTCAATTGGTTTTACCAAACTCACTTTCACTCATAAACGATCATAACCTAGAACCCTAATCAAACTTTCATTGATCATAATGGCAAATTTGCAATTTTGTGATAAACATAACATGGTTGCATTCTTGGAGAAAATAGAGGGAAGTAATGGGTTTCTTCAGATATTGGATTTTCTTAATGCTAGCCACATCAGGTATGCTCTCACAGTGAATCCAACTATCTATAGTTCTCAAATCAATAAGTTTTGGCAGACTGCTACTGCTAATATACTTGATAATGGAGAACAACAAATAATTGCAATAGTTGATGGAAAAACTTTCACTATTACTGAGTCATCTGTTAGGAGACATCTCAAACTAGCAGATGATGATGGTATTAGTACTTTGCCTAACACTGAAATTTTTGAAACTCTTTCCAGGATGGGGTATGTGTCAACTTCTGATAAACTAACTTTTCAAAAAGGACAGTTTGCCCCTCAATGGAGATTTCTCATACATATCATTTTACATTGTTTAAGTCCAAAGAAAACTTCATGGGAGCAATTCAGTAGCAATATTGCAACTGCTCTTATTTGTTTCGCAACAAATAGGACTTTTAACTTTTCAAAACTGATTTTTGATGGTATGATGAAAAACTTGGATAGCAAATACAAATTTTTAATGTATCCAACGTTTATTCAAATGTTTTTGAACAAACACAAAAATTTGCTTCTATCTCACCAAACTGTTTATCCAACTCCTTGCCTTACTCAAATTTTTTTTAGTAATATGAAGATGGCTTCTAAGGGCTATAATGGGATAGAAGTACCACTTTTTCCAGAAATGCTTGTGCAAAACATTTAGGGTGAAGGATCAACTCTCCCAGTTGAGTCCCATCACACACCCATCAGTGCTCTATCTTCCTCACAACCACAAATCATTCAAACATATAGGAGGAGAATCAGAAAGGAATCTGTGGTTCCTCAGCCCAGATCTCCTACTTATCCCAATGTAGCAGATGAGGCTGTCTCTGACAGAATGGTGAGGGCTACCACTACTGTCTCTGGCTTAGAAGCTGGGCAGGCCAGTGGTAACATTGATAAGACCTAACCCATGGCAACATCTCATGAGTCAAGTTCACATGAACATGGTTCAGGTGATGGATACCCCAGCCAACAGGATACTATGGGGGACATGCCCCATGATTCACCTCTCCCAAGAGTTAACACACTTGGAAGTGATGAGGGCAGTGTGCAACTTAATGAATTGATGGTCCTTTGTACACAATTGTCAAACCGAGTTACAAGCCTGGAGAATGAACTGAAGGAGACAAAGCAATTATATGGTGCTGCATATACCAAGCTCATCCATAAGGTGAAAAAATTACAACAAAAGGTCAAGTCCCTTAAAGCTAAGAGAAAGGCTGATATTGTGGAGTCTGATACTGACGATGAAGATTCTGATGATGACTTGGAGGATCCTTCCAAACAAGGGAGGAAAATTGCAAATATTGATGAAGATCCAAACATCACACTAGTTGAAGAAGATGCAGACATTCATGGGAGGTTTGATACTGGTTTGGGTGAAACAGGTGAAGATACTACTCTTACAAATGTTGGTATTGCTGGTTTAGTTGTGGACAAGGTGGTTGAAGTAGCTAAGATAATGGAGGATGCTGCTAAGGATGTTGAACAAGTTAGTACTGTTAGTACATCAATTAGTACTGCTAGTACTGCTATGGATAAAGGAAAAGGAATTGCACAAGAGTCTGAGCCACCAAAGAAGATCAAGAAGAGGGTTCAAGCTCAAATAAGCCTTGATGAAGAAACAGCTCAGAGAATGCATGAAGAAGAACAAGCTAGATTGGTGGAAGAACAGAAGATTGCACAGTTTCTTGAAGACCAAAGGCTTGCAAAAGAAATTGTTGAAAGTAAAGATGCAGAAAGATCAACACAAGAAGAAGCAGATGAGCTGTTATCTTAGAAGATTTATGAAGAAGACAGGGCAACCATCAATGCAGAAGAAAGAGAAAATGCCCTGAATGATCTGCTTGAAGTTATTAGAAAGAGTCAGAGTGCAAAGAAAGCTGCTGCTAGAAAGAATAAACCTCCAACTCAAGCAGAGATGATGAAGTATATGAAGGAATATCTAAAAAATCAAGATCATTGGACTATTAGTTAACTAAAAGGTGGACCATATGAAGAGATTGCAGATCTATATAGAAAGGCCTACAAGAAAGTTCAAGCTTTTATCCCTATGGATATAGAAGAAGAAGAACACAGAAGAAAAAGAGCTGGAATTTCTTTGGAATTGGAATCTTATAAGAAGCATAAAATCAGTGAAGATCTACCCCCAGCTGAAGAACAAGAAGAAGAAGAAGAATTGACTGAAGAACAGCTTCAACAAATGATGATTGTTATTCCTAAAGAAGGAATGAATGTGGAAGCCCTACAGGTTAAGTATCCTATTATTGATTGGGAAGTTCAAGAAGATGGAAGGATAAAGAGTTGGAAGATCATCAGGGTTGGAGATCATACTGAGATATATCAATACTTTGATGATATGCTCAAGGCATTTGACAGAAAAGATCTGGTGATGCTATGTAGTTTGGTCAAAGAAAAATTCAGCTCAGCAAAACCAACAGACAACAAAGAAAGAATAGTATGGGTGGAATTGAAGAGGTTATTTGATCCAGATGAATGTGATACATTATGGAAGTTTCAAGCCAACAATCTAGGATTGAAATTGTATGATACATGTGGAGTTCACCATGTGTCTACAAAAGCTGGAGTTGATATATATATATGCTAGTGGAGAAGGATTACCCATTGTCAAAAGGTGCTTTCACTGTGATGTTATCTGTAAAATTAACAGTGGATGAAGAGATTGAGATGGCAAGGGAATTGCTAAGAAAGATCTTCATGGAGGCTGAAGAGAAGATGAAGTGTTTGGAAGAATCCTCTGAAGTTCAAAGATGTAATTCAAGAAACATGAAGATTTGGAGGTAAATCACAAGTTTAGGGGAGGATTGTTGGGAATTACAAGTCTATACACTTAGTACTGCCAAGCTAAGTTAGTACTGTCAAGCCAAAGATGAAACTGCTGAAGATTACAACCAACAGTACTAATCAAGTTTGTACTGCTAGAGTAAAAGTTAGTATTGCTAGACTAACTTTGTACTGCTGAAGATTACTGATGAAGATTGATACTGCTATGGGATAAAGACGTGTAATGTGATCAGTTTAGAAGATATTTTGTGTATATTCTATATGTTTAGACTTATCTGTATATTCTAGAAGATTTGTAGTTATCTTGTAAAGGACTCCTTAGTCTATAAAAGGAGGTCCTAGGTTTAGATGTGATGCGTGGTTTTGTAACCTTACAACAGGTTTTACCTCTCGAGGGATCTCAAGAGGCTTACAACCCCACCAGGCAGTGTACCTGACCGATGTAGTATAGTGTAGTGGTAAGTACGGGGGATTGATCGTTCTCCACAGGGAATAGTGTTCGTTAGGTGTGAAAGACTACTCTAATTAGGTCTAAGGGTTGAGGAAGATTCTTTTTTATGTTTTTATATTTTTTATGAAAGCAAGTAAAATCTCGGTTTTGAAAGAGTGGGCGGAATTAGTTGCTAGTCAACTAACCCAAATTTACTACGGATGCAAATAAAATAAAATAACAAAAATGAAAATGTGGTGAGAAACTTATGTGTAGAGAAATGTGTTTACTTAGATTTCCTTACTCCCTAACTATCTTTTACCGGTTAATTAGTGTGTATTAGTCGCGTGGATGACGGGTGTATTCCTTAATACCATTCGTGGGGTGGCGTACTTACTTCCCCAACTCTACAAGCTCCTACTTCACTCCTATGTCGAGCCGGCTAGGAAGCTCCTAACATGGGATCACTAGAATTCGCTTGTGCATTAAATACAACCATAAAAACCTTTAGTACGCATTTGGTTCATGTTTCTTAAGACGTTCAAGCAAGTTACCGAATAGGAAGTTAGCCAGTTTTCTTAAGCCTAACATAGATAAACAATCATCCAATACAACTAACAACACACTAATAACCAATAATCAATAGCTAGGTTTCATTAGATCTAAGCAAACACAAGATAAATCTAGCCTAACATGTTAATCAAAAGACAAGAATAAGATAAAATCAAACAACACATAGACATATTGAATGATTAATTGATAACTTATCTTCAATGTAACATGGAAGATCTCAAGGCAAAAAGCCTTGAAAAAGAAGCTAAATTCGTCTTAGGGTTTTCTCCCAAAATTCCACCCACTAAGCTCTCCCTAATGACAAAAAATTAGAAAACTATATATAGATTTTTGGATCTGACGGCGTCACGTTATGGAGTGTGACGCCGTCACCTCGCCGCTTCTAGGGTTCCCGGATGACCTTCTTGACGCCGTCCCTCTTTAGCTCTTCAAAAATCCATTCTGGCTTATCAAGGCTTGACGCCGTCGAACCTTGAACGTGACGCCGTCCCCTTTTGATTTAAGCCGTGACGCCCTTGATCAAGTTAAAGCGTGACGCCGTCAGAATTCACATGCTATTTTCACTGGCTTATCATGAGTAAATTTTACGTCCAACTTTTCTTGCCAAGGAATGACGCCGTCTGGGGTTAAATGTGACGCCGTCAAAGGTAACTTTCAGCCGATTTTTGAGACTTTGCCGTTTTCTTCACTTTTATGCTCCAAAAACGTCCAAAATGCCTCCTTTTCCAGATTTCTCCTCAAAAGTACCTAAAATGACAAAAGGAACGATTTAGGGCAATATTTGATCAAATAAATACGATTTAGGGCTTAAATGACCCCTTAAAAGCGGTACACTTTTCGCTTCATCAAATACCCTTACACTTGAGATTTGCTTGTCCTCAAGCAAATGCGCTTTTATTCTAATCAAAATACAAGTTAGGGGTCATTTAATGCAAACATAAAAGTAATTACAACAAATAATCGTTCCACTTTAATCATAATAAGCACGGAGATTACATACTAGCACCTCACAAGTAGTGTTTAGATACTCACATCTCTCAAGTGTCATCAAAATAAATCTCATAAATGAAAACGGATAATATCTCTCACTACCTGTCATAGCAAATAGATTACCATAGGCTTGGGAAAGGATCGAAAACCTCCTCCACTAGGCGTAAGCACCAAAGATAAACTATCAAAGAGGGCTTTTAAATGGGTTATAACGTTAGGTGTAGGGAAAAGGAAAACACGGTTTTGTTGGATAAGGGATATTTTACTGGTGGCGAGTTAAAGATCTTGATCAATTACATGTACTATACAATGTTGCTAAGCCAAGACTAGACTCGATCTTAAGCTAGAAATGAAATAACAAAATAACAAAAACATAAAACAAACATAAAATGAAACGGGATGGTAGTCCGTATGTTTTTTTCTACTTTTCTTTTTCTCATTTTTTTGTATTTTTCTTGATTTTTTTTTTTTTTTTTTTTTTTTTTTTTTTTTTTTGCATACACTTTTGCCCTACCATCCAAAATAATACATAATAGGGGCATTGCATCCCCCTTACACTTGAACTTTTACATAACTTTACAAATACTAATCTAATGACTCGAATTAAGATAATTGAAAAACTTGGAGTACTTTTAAAACATTTAGCACATATGGGGGTAATAAATGATGTTCTTCCCCATTACTCCATTACACTAGTACTTTACCCATGAGTCCCAATCGTCCCAAAACAATATGTACAAGGATATGACTCGACTTAGCAACCATGTAATCAACTAGATAATTAACTTGGGTTTAAACAAATGTTGTAACAATAATGCACAAAAAATGAGTGCATACAAGGTAGGCTAAGGCGATTTGGGTGTACATTTAAGTGGGGTGTAACAAATTCTTCCTTTAAGTAAAATGCTTAAAGGTCGAAACGAAAAGATAGGCTCTGAGGGGTGTACTAGGGGTATCGTGTACTAAAAATGAGTACAACGCAAAGGGTGTGGGAGAATTACTTGACCAATGTAGCCGAAGTAATTATAACAAAAACACAGGTGTAAAACAATGGGTTAATCCTAATGCCTCTTATCATGTAGTAAATCTAACTACACGAATGTAGTCTCACTTGTGGCCTTGGAATGGTCCTAACGCAAGTTCTAGAATCTAAGTGCTACCGGTACACACATCATAGCATAAATGCTTTTCCTACCAATTCTAGGGGCGAACCTCACATATTTGGGGGTGGAAATTTTTTTTAGTGGTACGGTTTTTGTGCTAGTCATATAACTCCTATCCGTGAGACGCTCATTAAGACCAAAGTTTCACTCCTATATGTTGTAAAAAATTTTAAATTTGGCACTAAAATTGCCCTAACAGGTATTTATCTCAGTTTTATTACACATCTACTATTAAACAAACAAAAATCAAGCGTAATAGTATTCTCTCATCGTACTTTTACCCTCCCCTTACACTTAAGATGAACATTGTCCCCAATGTTCAAATAACAAGATGTAAAAGTAAAAAGTAAAAGAATGAAATCAAATACTCCCCTGATTCGCTCGGTGGATAATGAAATTACACGGTTAAATCTTCCTCCAAGGAGAATGTTGAAGCTCCATGACTAATGCATCGCCAAAAGCTTGATTCAAAACATTTCCTTGTCCAAAATAACCTGTTAAACCTGAGAAAACAAACACGAAAACCTGCATAACATCGGCGGGATAAAATCTATATATAAGGATATAATGCTTGTGGAATGATAATTTTGCAGATTCCTGGAGATTATAAGTTGGAGATTTTAATAAAAACTATTTTAAAAACAATACTTTCAAAAATTTCTGAAAATTAAATCTGACGCCGTCAGGTTATAAACCCTGACGCCGTCAGAAATGACCTGACAAAAATTTTCATTTTAAGTTTCCGGAAAATTTCTGGAAAAACCTTTACCTTACTTCCTGGAAATCCTGCAAAACATCATTATGACTCGATACAAGCATTTGACTCAAACAAATACTAATATGTATGCTAATTTAATATTATTATGATTCATGTTCATTTGTGTTCTAATAAACCGATTTAAATTTCCCTTACACTTATCTTTTGCAAAATACCTTTATATGTAGTTAAGACGAAGTTAAAAACAAAATAAAGCATTTTCACAAATTAGTTTTGAACATGAATCAATACTAATAAAAATTAAACACACATACGGAAAATAAAATCAAACAAACAAATAAATAAACACACAAAGCAAATAAAACAAATAAAGCTTGGGTTGCCTCCCAAGAAGCGCTTTTCTTTATTAACGAGTCTTGTAGCTAGACTCAAAGTCACTCTACCCTATATAAGTGAGCTCGTCATCGAGGACGTCTTTAGGGTTAAGCTTGGATTGAAGTTTCCTATTGGTCCGCTTAGTACGATATATCTTCTCAAACTTCTCTCCATCCGGGTCATACAATGTCATCTTGATATGCCATGACCCATCTCCATCTTTGGGTGGTTTATCCCAATTCCACTTATGATCATCTTCCTCACAAATCCACTTATTCATTCCTAGGTTAATTGGCAAAACTCCTAGGAAATCAATCATCTTTCTAAAAACTAGAGAATCTTCAAATGGATCCAATTCGGTGTCCCTAGCCAAGAGTTGCTCTACCGAATGCGTTCGGTTAACAAAGTCCTCTTCTAGGTAAAATGGGCGTTGGGGTCCTATGAAGTCTCTATCAATCCAAGGTCCATATCTAGATGGTCTCCTATTTGATTCTAGCCAATGTGGTGTTGGTTCCTCACTAGTATCATAGGCATGTTTCTTAACATCATAGACTGACCAAGTATCTCCTTCTCCTACCGCTATCTTGGATTCCTTACAATCAATCATAGCACTAGCGGTCGCCAAAAATCCTCTACCTATCAACAAGGGGCATGTAGGGTCGCTAACCATATCAAGGACGTGGAAATTGGCTAAAATGGTTAGTTTTCCAATGTGCACTAACACGTCCTTAACTACTCCAACCGGGTAAGCAACACTCCCATCCGCTAAACCTATTATCACCTCGGTTTCTTCAAGTTTTCCAAGTTTTAGAGAGGTGTAGAGAGGTAACGGAAGTAGGTTAAGGCTTGATCCAAGATCGGCTAATGTGTCATAAGCCTCCGAATTACCGATCCTGCAAGGTAGAACAAATAAGCCCGGATCATCTAACTTCTTAGGTAGTTTGTTTTGAACGAAGGCGGTCCCTTTTTCGCCTAACTTGAGCTTCTTCTCATCCAACACATCAACAACCGGACTTTCAAGGTGGAGCTCCTTGAATTCTTCGTCAAGGTTTTGAGTGGGAGGTGTTTCAACTATGTTGTTGACCAATTTGGATGTCATAACTTCTTGGTCATTTGGAACGACTTGGATTTGTTTGAAACACGTGCTCATGGAATTGACCGAATAATATTGTGGACAAGAACTAGGGGACGAAACCGATGAAATAGCGTTGACGTTTAGTTTCGGGTTCTTGACCGTGTTGCTAGGGAGTGCTCCCATTTCTCGGTCATTGAGGGCTTTCAACAAGGTGTCAATCTTATTGGTCATCTCTCTTTGTTTTTGTTTGAAATCGGCTTCAAACTTGGCTAAACGAGCTTCTTGAGATGCCATAAATTGAGACATCAATCCTTCAAAGTTATTGGTACTACCATTGCCGGAAGGATTGTTGTTGAAAGTACGGTTCGAGTTGGAACCGCTTGATTGGAAACGATTAGGTGGGTTGGAAGAATTGGTTTGTTGTATGTTTTGGTTTTGTTTCCACCTAAGGTTCGGGTGATTTTTCCATGCGGGGTTGTATGTATCACCGTAATGGTTTGGCTCGGGTTTGAAAGTGTACCACTTGTCTCCCGCTCCGTCGGTACGCGAGGATGCGTAGTCCACAAAAGCTTGTTCGGGGAGTTCCATGCAATCACGAGTGTCGTGGGGACCACTACATAATTCACATGAAGAAGTGATTTTGTTCACTTGGCTTGAAGGTTTAGGAGCCTCGTAAGATTTCATGAGAAACTTGACTTGGTCTTCAAGTTCTATGATCCTACGATCGGAAGTGCTTGAATTGTTCGAAGGCAAAGATATTGCCTTGACCGTTTTATTCAAATCACGGGGATCACTCCAACTTTCGTTGTCATAAAGAGCAAGATCCTCTAGGAGAGCCCATGATTGTTCCACACTTAGATCACGTAGCTTGCCACCGGCCGATTGGTCAATGGTTTGCCTCGTGGAGAGATTGATATGGTCATAGAAGATTTGGACTTGGAGCCAAAGTTCTATGCCATGGTGGGGGACTTTTTGGAGTAAGTCCTTGAATCGAGTCCATGCCTCGTAGAGAGTTTCGCCTTGACGTTGTTGGAACATCAAGATATCATTCCTTAGCTTGGTAGTTCTTCCCGGTGGGAAAAACTGAGCAAGGAAACGAGTGGTGAGATCATCCCAAGAGGTGATGGATCCTGCGGGTTGACGTTCTAGCCACTGACTAGCTTGATCCCGCAGAGAGAATTGGAAGAGACGCAATCGGGTCGTCTCTCGAGTGGCAACATCAAGGTCTATAGAATCAACGATTTTAAGAAAGTCCTTGAGATGTTGATTAGGATCTTCAAAACGAAGTCCATGGAATGCGCATCCGCTTTGCACCAACCGGATGGTGTCGGATCGCAAGGGTGTGATATTGGCTCCTTGAGTGAGCTCAATGGTGTTTCGATAGCCGTGGTGGCTAGGACGGGAATACTCTCCCAAAGTACGGGCTCTAGGAGGTGGTGGTGGTTGTTGTGGTGGTGGGTTGTGGGGGTTAAGGATATTACCATCTTCCATGATGTCGAATGGTATGGTTACGAACAAAGACACGAAGAAAATAGATAGACTAAAGAAAACCTAGAAAAATAAAATAAAAATCTCACTAGAAAGGAATCTAGTGAGTAGACCTAATAGAAATAAAAATTCAACCTAAACAATAACTATTCCCCGGCAGCGGCGCCAAAAACTTGATGCGTGGTTTTGTAACCTTACAACAGGTTTTACCTCTCGAGGGATCTCAAGAGGCTTACAACCCCACCAGGCAGTGTACCTGACCGATGTAGTATAGTGTAGTGGTAAGTACGGGGGATTGATCGTTCTCCACAGGGAATAGTGTTCGTTAGGTGTGAAAGACTACTCTAATTAGGTCTAAGGGTTGAGGAAGATTCTTTTTTATGTTTTTATATTTTTTATGAAAGCAAGTAAAATCTCGGTTTTGAAAGAGTGGGCGGAATTAGTTGCTAGTCAACTAACCCAAATTTACTACGGATGCAAATAAAATAAAATAACAAAAATGAAAATGTGGTGAGAAACTTATGTGTAGAGAAATGTGTTTACTTAGATTTCCTTACTCCCTAACTATCTTTTACCGGTTAATTAGTGTGTATTAGTCGCGTGGATGACGGGTGTATTCCTTAATACCATTCGTGGGGTGGCGTACTTACTTCCCCAACTCTACAAGCTCCTACTTCACTCCTATGTCGAGCCGGCTAGGAAGCTCCTAACATGGGATCACTAGAATTCGCTTGTGCATTAAATACAACCATAAAAACCTTTAGTACGCATTTGGTTCATGTTTCTTAAGACGTTCAAGCAAGTTACCGAATAGGAAGTTAGCCAGTTTTCTTAAGCCTAACATAGATAAACAATCATCCAATACAACTAACAACACACTAATAACCAATAATCAATAGCTAGGTTTCATTAGATCTAAGCAAACACAAGATAAATCTAGCCTAACATGTTAATCAAAAGACAAGAATAAGATAAAATCAAACAACACATAGACATATTGAATGATTAATTGATAACTTATCTTCAATGTAACATGGAAGATCTCAAGGCAAAAAGCCTTGAAAAAGAAGCTAAATTCGTCTTAGGGTTTTCTCCCAAAATTCCACCCACTAAGCTCTCCCTAATGACAAAAAATTAGAAAACTATATATAGATTTTTGGATCTGACGGCGTCACGTTATGGAGTGTGACGCCGTCACCTCGCCGCTTCTAGGGTTCCCGGATGACCTTCTTGACGTCGTCCCTCTTTAGCTCTTCAAAAATCCATTCTGGCTTATCAAGGCTTGACGCCGTCGAACCTTGAACGTGACGCCGTCCCCTTTTGATTTAAGCCGTGACGCCCTTGATCAAGTTAAAGCGTGACGCCGTCAGAATTCACATGCTATTTTCACTGGCTTATCATGAGTTAATTTTACGTCCAACTTTTCTTGCCAAGGAATGACGCCGTCTGGGGTTAAATGTGACGCCGTCAAAGGTAACTTTCAGCCGATTTTTGAGACTTTGCCGTTTTCTTCACTTTTATGCTCCAAAAACGTCCAAAATGCCTCCTTTTCCAGATTTCTCCTCAAAAGTACCTAAAATGACAAAAGGAACGATTTAGGGCAATATTTGATCAAATAAATACGATTTAGGGCTTAAATGACCCCTTAAAAGCGGTACACTTTTCGCTTCATCAAAGGAGGTCCTAGGTTTAGATGTTTGATAAGTATGTTTTTGATATAGCTTCAAGGTTGTAAACCCTAGTACTACATAGAGTACTCGTATTATTGAGCTAATAACATTAAAGCATTTTGGTGATATTGTGTTCAATACAATATACTATTTCATCGTTTACTATTACATTAATATTCTTCTAAGTGTTGAAGAGTAGATTCCGCATACTCTTTGACATTCATAAAGTTTTAAACAAAGTTGTTTTGGATTTATCCAAGGTAACTTAACCTTACAAGCTCAAGGAATCGATCTGTGTTTGGAATCAACATTATTGAGTTGATTTGTTTGCCAGCTCAATGCACATTCTAGTAGGTTTCAACTCTTCTAGTTCTAATCTTGAATATAGCGAATAAGGCATAAGGCTGATGCTTGCTCTGAGATCAGCCAAAGCTTTCTCAAAGGTAATCCCTCCTATTTTCCATGGTATGGTAAAGCTTCCAGGGTCTTTTTCTTTGAAGGGTATTTCATTGAGTAGTGTAGCAGAACATCTTTCATTCAAGGTAATACTTGTTGGGTCTGCAATCCTTCTGCGAGTAAGAATGTCTTTCATGAATTTAGCATACTTAGGCATTTGCTCTAATGCCTCTACCAGAGGTATATTAATGCTAAGTTGCTGTAGCTTTTCCATGAATGAGAGGTGTATATGGCCGAAGTTTCTCCTTATGTGTGGCTGGCTCATTTTTTTCTTCCGCCTCCTTTTTGTTTTCTTTTTGCGGGGTATCACTCTCGCGGTTCTTGGAGTTCGGAAGATAGGCTGGCTCTTTATAGTTTAACCCACTCCTCGTGGTGATAGCGTGTGCCAGATCTCTAGGATTGGTTTCAGGGGTACTTGGTAGTTCTCCTTCATCTCTATTTCTGACAAATTCGGCTAGCTTCCCGACTTGGCTCTCCAACTTTCGTATTGCTGCCACTTGAATTTGTAATGCTTGATCGTATTCCATCTTAATTTCCCAAACCATTCTTTCACTTTCATTTTGTCTTCTGCTGGATTCCTTCATAAGTATTTTTATTATCTTTTCAAGGCTGGTTAGTCTTCCTTCAATAGGGCTATCAAAATTATGTTGAACCATTTTAACTTCTTCCGTCAGTGAGTTCATATCAGACTCAAATTCTTCTAAGTTTTTCAACATCGATCAAACTTCAATAGTGTTGTTTGCAATTGGTGTTTGTTCTTCATGCCATGATGCAGAATGTTGGGCTATCTCTTCAATTTTCTTCAATCCTTCATCAGCAATCATCTTTGGAATAGGCTACTTGAAGTCCAATATTCTCTTGGTCTCAACATTTAACCCATTATAGAAAATTTGAAGTTGCTTGTGTTTATTGAGTTTATGCTCCGGGTACTTTAAGAGCGCCTCCTCAAATCTTTCCCAAGCTGCAAACAATGATTCTCCATTGTTTTGTTGAAACCGTCTAATGATTTCCACTTGTTGTATTATCATAGCTGGAGTACGGTATTCTTTCAAGAAGGCCCTTTTTAGCGAACTCCATGTTGCAACAGCTCTGGAAGGCAACCTTTTTATCCAGTCCCTAGCTTTTCCTTTTAAGGTAAAGGGAAATGCCATTATCATAACATGGTCTCTGGATACTCCTGTGGCATGAAATAGATCAATGATTTCACAAACTTTATAGATGTGTTCGTGAGCTTCTTCATCTTTGTTCCCGAAAAAACTGCAACTCTTTAACTCGTCCAAACACAGACCCCAAAATTCAAATTTAATGTTATCTTCAAGAACGGGTCTTTCAATCCCATGTTCCACTCTAGTAAGGGTCAAATAATCGTTCATGGTTTGAGCCATAATAAAAAATAGAAAGAATAAACAATTTATTGAACTTAATTATAAAATCCTAATATAGCTCCCCGGCAGCGGCGCCAAAAACTTGATGCAGGATTTCTGACCAGGTTTTAATATTTATAATTGTCTCAT